>OX333078.1:21479144-21528280 GCA_946863875.1 Alloplasta piceator
GGCGGCGGCGGCGGCGGCGGCGGCGGCGGCGGCGGCGGCGGCGGCGGCGGCGGCGGCGGCGGCGGCGGCGGCGGCGGCGGCGGCGGCGGCGGCGGCGGCGGCGGCGGCGGCGGCGGCGGCGGCGGCGGCGGCGGCGGCGGCGGCGGCGGCGGCGGCGGCGGCGGCGGCGGCGGCGGCGGTGGAGTCCGACTATTTATGAAATTTTTAAAAGGTTTAAAAAAACCTGTTAATGTCATAATTTTTAAATAATAAGCTTTAAATGAGATAATATGTATTAACAATCATATTTGATACGACAATTAAAAAAAACGAAATATACATGAATCATCGATGATAATCATTTCGAAATCCTTTCTATCGCGAAAAAGCATTCCTCAGAAACAAAAATCATCCAAAGTCTTAATTTTACAAATCAGCTTTTTTTATCCATGTGTTATGGGCATCATAAAATCCTTACTATTTTACAAAAATTTTATCACCGCGCTTTCGTAGAACTTTTTTAATGAGATAATCATCTTGATATTCAACTTTCAATAATTCTTGTTTGTAAAATCCACCGGCGATGGGCTCGTTCTGATAATCTTCAATATTATACGTCATTGCTTAGTGAACATTGGTATTGTTCACTCGGCTAATGGTAAATATTTCCGTCGTCCAATTAGGGGTATAACCCTTCGCGAAAACATTTTCAAACTTGCTTATTCGTAGTTTGTCGCAAATTTTGAATACACGCTGAAGAAGTTGTTTTTCGTTTTTGGCATTAACATTTTTTGGTTTCATGCGAATAGTACGATGCGCGGAATTATTATAGTCAGTGAGCAAATTATCGAGAATATTGATCCATTCATACTTGCCGCGTAAACTGAATTGCATCCACATGAATGCAGTTCGCAAATGGATTCCTTCAAATTGCTGTATGTCGAGTACATATGAATATTATATTGCCGCATAAGAGATTCAAAATCTGGATTACAGAATTCTTTGTGGCGATCAACGTGAAGTTTCATTGGCACACGCCCTACGCTGAAAATAGATTTCATAGCGCTTATCGTATTTTTGCCGTTCTTGCTTCTCATCGGAACGGCCCATGCATATTGAGAGAATGTATCGATGCAGGTGAGGAGGAACTTGTGTCCGGAGTTTTCCTTTGCGTAAGCTGTCATATCCACCAAATCGGCTTGCCAGCTTTTATCCAGACCGCGTACATCCACATGGTGACGTGGATAATTTCGTCAAGCGGGTTTATGTAATTCCCCCACCACTGCTTCTCTCCCCGTCTCACTCATTTTTTCGTCTTTAGAGCGTGTAATTGAGTATCGAGTTGCGAGACTTGATGTGTGGTGCAAGTCGCCAAATCTTGTACGGTCTGCACATTTGCATTGATAGTTTCTTCAATATTTTGTTTGCTAGCGTCAAGTCCTTGCACCAGCAATGAATAACTCTTTTCTATCTCTTTACGCAGAAATTTAACGTCGCTGTGTGATTTTTTATGCAACGCATTCAACGTGTCAACATCATTCGACTCTTCGGGATCGGCAACGTTGCACAGTCGTTTTCCCTCTCAATCGCAATCACCGCTGGCAGTAGTCTTAAATCCAATATTTGGTCTACCAGGAGGACTACGACTGTTTTCAAGCACACTGTTATTCAATTGTTGTCCAAACACGTCAACGCACATGTTGCGAATGTACGGAACATCAACGTACAACGGATTAATGAATGATTTTTGCCTCACGCAATTCCTTGATTATCGATCAAATTTCATTGGAGTGTGATAAATTCCTGGCAGCCTGAGATGACAAAAGTAAACGTAGACGATCAACAAGCTTATTAGGATCATCCCAATAAACACAATCTAATTTTGCTGGTTTTTTCGCGCAATCTTGTATTTCGGCATACCTTTGCCACTGTGTATTGAGCGGTCACACATCTTGGATATGTAATTTTTGAATTTTGTGCTATTATCCGCACGTATAGCTCCCGACGCTATGTAATATTTACGATATGCATTTGTCTCCGTGATGATTTTTTCATACGCTCGCAAATCATATTTGGTAAAATCAACAGGCTGTTTTTTGAATAATAGTTCGACTGATCCAACGGTTTTTCCTTAATTTTTCTCCTTCTCACAAATTCCGGAGGATTAGGAAAAATCTATCGGCGAATCGCCAATCATTAACTTGTCATTGGCGAGGTTCCTCACACCATACGTGACAACGAGGCTTGTTTTTCTATTCGTGCGCAGCAATGAAACATACCCGTTTATTAATTCATCCGCGTTGCCGGACATTGTGCCTCCATCCGCTGACCGAAAGGATTCATCGAAATCATCCGATTATTCCTTCATGCTGCGCTCATTTTCTCCATAAGCTACATTTTCATTCTCCCCCTCTTCTTCATCTTCTCTTGTCTATTTTTCCAGCACCTTCTCCTCCCCCTCTTCGTCATCGTTGTCCTGCTGCTCGTCCTCCGTCTCCTCCTTCTCCTCTCCATGTTTCACGCTATTTTCAGTTTTTTCTCGTTCAATTTCCCGCTTGATGGGGGATTTTTTGTGCGATACATTCACCAGCTGCTCCAATGGCTGCACTATCGGCTGGAAAACATCTTGCATCGCACGCAGGGCATTGTCTCTGCCCAGCTTTATCATACGATGCTTTCGTCGTATAGCGCCGCTCGCTCGCACAATCTCACGCAATACGTCTTTTTCCTCGAACACTTTCATGTTGTCGGTGCTGGGTCAACGATGATACTGTGCCGCCATCGTCATACGATACATTATTTATCACTCCGTGCTGAGAAAATTTTCAAAACCTCGCCAATATCGACCCTTATTCTTTTCACTATCTTTGTCAATCATGATAAATGCATACTTGCCGGCGCGCTAACATTCCGAGCACTAATTTTTAAATTTCTCATATGGCATGTCAGTGTTCACATGATCGTTGTACACATACCGCAGATTCATTTCATCCTGTTTGAATAGCACAAGGAAATTTGTATTATCACGGATTAGATGCTTGGGAATCCGTGCGTACGTTTGACAAAGATAAAAACAATCGACATTTTGATGTTTGCCCATGGCAAAAAAGGCTCGAATATTGTCTTGTTTTTCGCACGCCGCATCGTCAAAGATGAATATTGAGTTTGGGCGTGCATCAGTCGGTGTAATCACTTATTCGTGCTCGTTAAACGGAAAATATTCGATATCGGGCGCTGGCTTGAGCAAACGTTCGAGCTGCTTGTACTTTGAATGCTTCAACGACTTTGAGTATACATGAACATTTTCGAATCTCACGCCATTTGGATGAGAATGGGACTGAATAATGCATTAGTTTTAGCGCAATTTGACGGCCTGCAAAATACCGCGCGAATGCCATTCGGCAATAAATGACCGTGACGTTTCGCTCCCTTCTCCTCGCTCTGCGTGAATGCGTCAAAATCCAATATAGGTAATCCCAGTTGCTTGGACACCATTTCGATCACGACTAACTCGCCAATAAGTATTAATAAGCTTTTTATAGATGTCATTAGTCAGTCGGGTAGTTACTCCTGTATGGACATGATCGTGCATACTCGTGGAGAGGGCAAAGAAAAGTGTGGCAGCGGTCTGGTAAGCAGTATCATCAACAATCTTCCAGTTGAGCTGCATTTGCCTGGTTATCAGTACTGTGGTCCTGGCACAAAATTAGCAAAACGTCTTGCTCGAGGTGATCTGGGCATAAATCCGCTAGACGCAGCCTGCAAACAGCACGATATTTGCCTATTCGAAAAATCGTGAAAATCTCGAGGCGAGAAGCGAGGCTGATAGAGTATTAGCCGAGAGAGCTTGGAAACGAATTTTTGCGAAAGACGCGAGGATCGCGGGAAAAGCAAGTGCTCGGGGTGTAGTGACTATCATGAAGGGCAAGAGAAAATTCGGTATAAGTGCGGGGGCGCCGAAGAAAAAGAAGATTTGTAAACTTAAAAGCATTATCGGTGCTGCGAGGAAGACAATGAGTCATAGCAGTGACCCGAAGCTTTTAATTACGTCAGTTTTGAAGGGTGCACGTGCTGCTGTAAAGAGGATAGGGGGTCATCAAAAATTGCGTACACTGCGGATTCTTCCGGTGCCGGGAAAAATTGGCAGTGTCTTGCCATTTCTCGTGCCAATATTTGCCGGTCCCAGTGCTGCTAGAGCACTGACGGGCGGTTCAGCGAGTATAGCAAAAGCTGTAAATACTGCTCAAGCTGCTAAACGTGAATTGGACGAGAGGAAGCGTCATAATAAAACAATGAAATCCATCGCATTGGGCAGGGGTTTGCATCTCAAGCCATACAAGAAGGGTCTCGGTCTTTATATTGAGACGGAATCTTTTCCTCACCTGGCACGGCCGCGGTCCTAACGGCTGCCAGGGCTCAACATTCTTTCTTTCTTTATTTTATTTAATTCATTTTTTTTGTTGGGCGCCAGCCGGTTATGTTAACTAACAGTAAAGTTTATTTCATTTGTATTGACTATTCTCTCAGGGTAGGTCCAGTTGGTGGACCGCAAGGAAGATTGGCGAAGCCGGTAAATCATGCAAGAGTACACGAGACAGACGCGCAGTAGTTCAAGAAGAAATTTACCAGTTTCATTTGACTTACGTTTCACAAGATGGTCGACAAAATAATCGGCTGCCTTTGGCTGACGATTTTACTTCCTTCGACTAATAATTGTCGATTCCTTCCCTCTTATATTTTCTCACAACACTATGTTGCGCTTCTAAATCTTTTCTACTCTGACGAGACTCCTCGAGGGTCGACTTTTTACCGACATTTGCCGTAGAGCGGGAAAAGTCGATATTACGAGAATTCGCAAGACGCGTTTACGCTTTGACCTATGCCACCGAAGTGAGAATATGCTCTCTCGAGCCGAACCGGTGACCCGCTGCCTCCCCCACTCTTCCACAGCGGGATCCCCAGTCGGTAGAATCTATGATTCGCGTGTGTAAGTGTCGACTCTCAAGACTCTTTCCCTCCCTTTCTAAATCGCCGCCAAGGGCCTTGATGAAATAGTATAGTAATCGCCGCATTAATATAGTATTTAAAACTAAGGACGATACAGTTGAAGACGGCACAACTTCGATGTACTCGAGGAGTCGGTCGAGCGTTGATGTCAAGGGATGTCTACTCTCCTGTTACAATATTGAGTCGCAAACGTAAAATAACGTTACGACGCCAAGCACTCACCGACGCCAATATTCTCGAGTACGCGAAATCCATGAAAATTCCCCATTTTCGCGAAGTTTTTATGCGAAATGGCTTGCCCGAGGGTATGCCGTGGAAACGTGAGTCGCCGATTATTAATCTCGATGAGTGTAGTGGATCAGGCACACATTGGGTCGCATACACGAAGATCGAATGCAAAGTCGTATACTTTGACAGTTTCGGTGATCTTCAACCACCATCCGAACTCATCAGATATCTCGGTGTGCGTAGTGTCAATTACAATTATATACGATATCAGAATTACGACACGATAGAGTGCGGACATTTATGCCTTAAATTCCTCTGCAAACAGCTTAATCGAAAAGACATTTATAGCCTATATAAATGTGCATCGTGATGAAATCAGTATCAGTATCGCGCGATCAGCATGGCTGATAGTTTCACCCTGACAATATCGGGGACATCTTCTATCCTCGCGGCGCAATATTTTCCCCCAATTGAACTTGTCGCGCGAAAAAATTATACTCTCGGACTCGTTGAGCTGTTAACCTTCAATTCCATTCCCAACATGGACGCGGGCAATGATATATTTTACGTGGGCGATGAGATAGTAACGATACCCACTGGCAGCTACGAAATTGGAGACATTGAACCTAAATAAACCTTCAATTCCATTCCCAACATGGACGCGGGCAATGATAAATTTTACGTGGGCGATGAGATAGTAACGATACCCACTGGCAGCTACGAAATTGAAGACATTGAAGCATACTTGCAGTCAGAGTTGACCAATAAGAACATCAACATTATAATTAAACCCAATAACAATACGCTGCGAAGTGAAATTGTGTGTAATCGCGATGTAAATTTTTCACCCGATGATTCAATTGGATCTCTATTGGGATTCACCCGGCGCATCCTCGAAGCCAATAAAAACCACAAATCTGATCTTCCGGTGGGCATTCTGAAAGTGAACGCCCTGCGTGTTGAATGTAGCATCACAGCAGGTGCATATATAAACGAGCTAAAAGTCCACACAATTCACGAATTTTTTTCACTCGCACCACCGAGCCATAAAATCATTGAAGTTCCCTCGCATGGCATTTATTTGCAAATAACGAGCGAGACAATAGATCATATTCAGCTTCGAATAGTAGATCAAGATGGTGATTTAGTCAATTTTCGTGGTGAGGTTATAATCATACCATTGTACATCAAATCCGGATAATGGGTATAGTCTTTAATAAAACCACAACAACAACCACGTCAACAGTGAATAATAATAGGATATCATGGGTAAAGGCAATCAGTCGTCGAACTACATTCAGAGGACTAACACCTCAAAACGTATAACTGTTGAAGATCCTCAGCATTTACGATCGTGGCAAAGGACTGTAAAACATTACTTTTTCTGTGTGCTTTGCATTTGTTGTGCAAGATGGTGGAAGCAATAGTGAATATTCACACACCAATTATCTTCGACGAATCTATCATACATTCGGAGATTCACGCGCACCAGCCATACACCTCACCGACATTCAACAACAGCGATGAAATACGTATTGCCGTTCAGCATCAAGATCTCTGTCTACTACCGAGCAAAAGTTCTTTTCACATATGCGAGAAATATGCGAGAAATAATTATGCCCAATAGTGCTCCATGCGCCACCACCAAACTTGTTTATAGTGCAATTTGCCATTTGTTTGAGGAGATACGTTATGAACTCAATGCCATAGAAATCGATCGAAATAGAAATGTTGGGCACACGAGTCTAATGAAGGGTTACGTATCGTTGAGGGCTGGTAAAATTTCCATGCTTGAAAATACGGGCTGGCTCGACGTGGATGAAATGAAACAAGTAACCGATGCTACGGGCTTTTTCGATATATGCATACCACTGAGCATGCTGCTCGGTTTTGCCGAAGATTATCATAAAATTCTCGTCAATGCCAAGCACGAATTAATTCTCTCGTGATCGAAGAGCGATAATAATGCGGTTATTCAAACGACTGTGGAAGATAATGCAGTTAATCGACCGCCTGCGGAAGATTATAAGCTGGTACTGCAAAAAGTTGAATGGCTCATACCATATGTGACAATTTCTGGTCAACGGCGAATACAACTTTTAAATTTTTTTGTCCAAGACGCGCTAATCTCTATGAGTATCCGCTCGTGGGAATCGTATGAATATCCAATGCTTCCAGCTACATCAAAGCTCGTGTGGACTGTCAAAACATCGACTCAGCTTGAAAAACCTTGTTATGTCATATTCGCCTTTCAGACAGATCGAAAAAATCGTGTGAAAAAGAATGCGAGCCATTTCGATCATTGTAATATTGCCGACATTGAGCTTTATTTGAATTCGCAATGTTATCCTTATGGCAATTTGAATCTAAATATAGGACAAAACCAGTATGCCATGCTCTACGAAATGTACGCAAACTTTCAGAATGCGTATTATGGCAAAGAGGTGGAACCATGGCTCGAAAAGACTGAATTCCTCAATTGAGTGCCTCTCGTCGTCATTGATTGTTTGAAATAGAACGCTTCACTCAAGTCCAGACCTGTCGATGTGCGCCTTGAATTTGAAGCAAGAGCTAATTTCCCCACTTAAATATCCGCATATTGTTTGATTATACATGATCGTATAGTCGAGTATAGTCCGCTGAGCGTTGGCGTGAAAAAATTACTATAAAATCATATTTAGAGCGCGAACGCACGTTAATCGTTTCCGAGATGGACTTTATCGTAGATCTACAGGGCTTTAAAAGACCCATCAATGAGTTTGTACTAAAACAAATATCAATAATTGCCGTCGATCGCAACGTGGAACCCTTGACTCTTCACGTCAATCCTACGACACCGTGGACATCTCTACCAGCAAAGTACAAAGCGATTAACACATGGCTAGAACGAAATTATCATGGACTGAAATGGAATTCCGGCGAAATATCGTATAGTGCAGCTGTGAAAAAGATTCGAGTGAGCTTGGAAGGTGCTCGCCTAATTTACGTCAAAGGACTGGAGAAATCACTCTGGCTGTCGAAAGTAATCAATTCCTCGATGAAGATTATCGACATGGCGACCTTGGACTGTCCATCGCTGCAACGATTACCGAAGATTGCACCAAATACGGGCTGCTCGCTGCATTTGTTCGACTCAAAGTACAATTGTGCTAATGCAAACGTAAAAGCGCTGAAAAATTGGTTAAATGTAAACGAGGCATTGTAAGAACGTGGGATTTTTTAAATAAAGAAAAACTTATTTTGTCGATAAATCGTGTCTTCTCTGTTTTATTATTATTCGAAGCATGGAAAAAATCGATACATACAATTTTCCTTAATAGGTAGTTTAACGAAGAATGTAGATTATTTTTTTGAAAAAATTCGAAATAATTTTTTTTCACACCTTCAAGTTCTTGTTATGTTTTTCACGTATATTGTTTAAGATAAAATTCACTTTCCACCACAAGAACGCAAAAATCGTCGTTTTTTCTTTTCGAAAATGCGGGCTTCTCTGATGTCGTGATAATGGTCCAGCAGCGATATTCTCAAATGTATGATGATGAGATGATTCCGTCGTCATGGTTAGATTAAGTCGGATGACATGGTGGATCCATAATTTTTCCTCACATTTGTTTGAATTCAATGCTGTTGTACTTTCCACCAAAGTAGTTCATGTACAATTGACCATTGTGAGCGGCATCCATCATTTTCGTCAATGCATAGCATTCATCGTCAAAGGCTTTTGCGAGCCTAGCTGGAAGGAAGACGGAAAACTCGTCGCTGACGTCCACGACGATTCTCTTGCCGAACTTAGTCTCCACGGCTCTGATGTCAGATATTTGATAATCTGATTATCTAAATAATAGTTTAGTTTTATAAGACTGACGATGATGAGATTCAAGACCATATTTTCCGGGAATAATAAAAATATTTTTTCGATCGAGAACCCTCTGATATTGATGTTTTATTTTTTATAATGTGCCAATTATATGTGAAAATTCACAAAGTGTTATCATGATACAAATGAGAGTTACCATGAACTACAATAAATATTAAAATTATTTTGGGGGTTTTTATTTCGATTTAAAAAAAAAGTAAGAAGCAAATATTTTTCGATCGAGAGCCCTTTAATAATATTGATGATTCTCACAATCTGTAGATGATATGCAAATGCTGCAAGAAAGATTGTTTGGGTTTCATTTACACGTTTACCGCATCTGTGTCTGGCAGTGAATAGCATAATCAGGAATGAGCTGAGAATAATCGACGACAAATCTCTCTCTACACCACGCTGTCACATGCGACCCATGAGCGAGCTATTTACTTACGTCGCCATATTGCTGACATCAGAATTAAGTCATACCTCTCCTTAGGTTCCCAATATCATGAAAAAATCAGATCTTTCATAGTCACAATAACTTTGGTTTTTGTATTAATTTTATATTTATCTGGAGTTGTCGATATGAGGATTACTTACTTTGCTCATATTCTGTGGATGTAACATAAATTTTATGCAAAGCTATAAGCAGGTCTTCAAAAAACTTTAAAAAGAAATCGAATAAGTGGGCTGGCTTCTTCATGATATATATTTTCACGGATTTTCGTGTAATCTACGGATTATGCGGAACAAAAATTGTTAGTTAAAATGTTGTTATTCATTCAGATGTTTCAACGTTACGAAAATTTTGATTTTCCTATCTGTAAGCCCATGGTTCTTGGAAAGTGTTATTATTATTATAAGTAAATAAAAATGTATTCATATTTGAGAAAAGTAACTCTCCTCAAAATTATGACAATTCACATTTTCGAGAAATTTTAATATTTGTTTCTGACCATAGACCCAAGGATATCAGTATAATTGATTTTTCTCGTAATGTGCCGACGACATGGGAATTTCGTGAAAATGAGCTAAGACATTCAAAATTTTTCTGAATAATACAATATTGTTTTCTGGAAGATGGCCCTTGGCAGTGATGATTACTTATGCTTTCTCATCCTCTGCGGACGGCATAGGAGTTTTACATGAAGTTATAAAAATGATTTTTAAAAAATTTGGAAAAAAGATTGGTTTGTTCATGATATAACTTTCAAAATTATTCTTCTATGTTATTTGCAGACGATGAGGAAAAAATAAATTACGTAAATATTCTTAGACCTTTGACGAGAAAAAAAAAGATTTTCAAAAAATCCAATTTCTCCATGAAAAAAAATGTTTTCCTAATTTTTATGTCGATCGTAGAATTTATATATATATATATATATATATATATCACTAATATCAGTGGACTCGCAAGCAGAATACGATAGAAAACTTTTCTGAAAGAATGATCATAGCCTCGAAATATCCGAATATCAAAATATCATGATAAAACTTTTTTCAATTTGAATGCCATCTAGGGATATTGATAACAAATAAAATAGTGAATATCAATGGGCTTTTTACCAAAAATATTTGATTTCACATTTTCCCCAAAAATCATGCTCGAACTACAAAAAGTCTAAATCATTAGCAATCATAGCTTAGAATACACTGACGTACGAGATACGGAGAACAAGTGAAAGAGAGAGACAGAGCGATAAAGCGAAAGAGCGAGAAATAACGTTGCCAGAGACCTGCTCGAAAAAATCGAAAATTGTGAACGAATAATCGTCTATGCAGCTATGTGTCGATAATATGCGTTGCGACGACAAAAGGCGGATCATGTTGGGGTACAGTTGTATACATCATGAATTTGATACTCGACACTGCGTGCGAGAGCGCGCACGTGCGAGAGAGAGAGAGAGAGCGCGTGCGAGAGAGAGAGAGAGAGAGAGAGAGAAAGAGAGCGTGCGAGAGAGAGTGCGGGTCAACGCCATCGACGACAGCGTCATCTAATGCTTTCTTGAAAAAATCATGGGCATCTAATCGAAAATCCCAAGACTCCCACCCCCTGCATACACGCACATGCACGCACATACACGCCACAGATGCTAACGAAGAAAAATACCCGAAATCCCCCCCCACCTCACCTGCCACCCGCCACTCACCTGCCACCCACTACCTACCGCCCGCCACCTACCGTCCGCAAGCCGCCCATGACTCACGACGCGGTTTGTGTCCCGGCTAAGTGGTTCGAGTGTCGGCTGAGTGGCTCGTGTCGCGGTTGAAAAAGGTCGGCAAAATGTCGGGGTAGGGATCTTGAGTCTGAACCAGCATACTACCATTACTAACAGGGTTTCGGAACAGATTTATAAAAAAAAACATTTCAATCGTTTTTTTCTCATTTGACCCTTAAACGAGGAATAATCTCTGGCCTATAACCTCGCATCTTCCCATATTGTAACGGTCTACAGAAATACTTGAAATTTAGAAAACTGCAAATAAAAAATATTTTCTGAAACTGAACGCTGGTTATAACCTCTTCCTGAAATTAAAAAAAAATAAAGAGCTCAGATACATTTCAATAAAAATCGACAATCTTGTGACCTACCTTAACGTCATTCCGCTGAGCCGATAGAAATGAGTCGATACTAGCGCAATAGAGAGCGGTGGTTTTTCGGGCGATGGAGAGCAGTCTCTCTCAGATCTAATTAACCGAGCTGACAATTCTTCAAAGTTTTATTTTCGATGCTTGTGACTTTTTTTCTCGAAACAATGTGGCTTACTTAGGTATATGTCACTAGCTGGAACGTCATTCCTCTGGCAAGTGCCAATCACATGTTTTCGGCCAAAATGAATCTTGGTTTATTTTTTTTTTTAATGCAAACTATTTAGCACAAGTTCATCGCTTCGTTTTAAAGTTAAAAACAACTCGCATGTCATATGACGACCTAAAAACCATCAAAGTCGTAATTCCTCTGGGTCAGATCCTGAAGAATATCGTATCCGCCAGAGGAATCACTCAAAACGGGTTTGAGTAACGAATAAAAATGGGATTGAATAAAACAATGTTTCCAGGTTATTGCCATGCCGTTATATAGCGTTATAACCAAATGTTGCGTCATTGATGTGTTTGTGCAAGGAAGTAAGGTAGTCAGTTTGTATTTGCGTTCCATTTTTTATGATAACTACCTATAAGTGTTCCAATATCAAATATTCCAATGAAACTGAAAATACTGAAATAAACTAATGTTAAATAAAAAAGGGGACTATAATCGTCAAATCAAACTTCACGCGAGATTGAGAGATCATGATTAGTGGATGCAGGTGGCGCTAGCGAAGGACCTAGCATTTCGTGACGGACGGAAAGGCAAAGAGCTCGGGAGACGATCGAGAGTAGATGTATCGCGAAGAGTTATTAAATATTATTTCATTGTTCTTATTAATTCGTGTGTTACTGACTGATTTAACCCAATCCATCGGGAATCCTGATCAAGGGGGAAAGGACGACGAGGGAGGGAAAAAGAAATCTAACAGTTTAGAAGAGGGATTTACTGTGAAAACGACGAGTGACGACGCGACACTGCCGACAACGAGAAAAATGGCGGAAAGCGTAGATCAGAAGGAAGTGTTGCGACTAATTTTTGAATAATAAAGGATCGCGATGGAAACGTTATTATGCACGGCAACGGAAAATTGAGTAGCGGAGAACGCAGAGCGACGACCAGCAGAGACCTTTCATGTGTTGCCGGATCTCTCCAAGACGATAAAGACGTACGACGGTGAACTTGAGTCAAGGTATGCGAGAGAATGGTTAAAAGATCTTGAAATTTCAGCCACGTTGCACCTTTGGCCAGCGGAAATAAAATTAGAAACCGCGAGAACTCATCCAGTTGGTGCTGTGGTGGCGTGGTATCAGGGAAAGCGTGATGAAATAACCTCACCTACACGAAACCGAGTGTCGCTTGGACGTCCATCGATCATCCATAGATCCTTAACACGTCTACATCCACGATGGACGTAATGTGGACATACATTGAACATCCGTGGTATACTTTTGATTGGACAAAACGCATGGATCACACAGGACGTATATTGTATGTCCACAACCCGTACCATTTCTGGAGCTACAAATATACACAACACAGCCATCTATGGTATGTCCATAGGTAGACATTAGAAAGGTTTTAATTCAGGTTAGTAATTGAACATCCCTTGGACGTTCTAGGTTCGTAAGCGAAAATCATATTTGGAGAACGTCAATTGAAAGTCTACCGGATGTTCCATGTAGGATTTTATATAGACGTGAACCTTCAATAGATGTCCAATTTCTATCTAGAATTAAAAGCTATTGAATGTCTACCTATGGACATACCATGGATGGCCGTGTTGTGCATATTGTAGCTCAAGAAATAGTACGTGTCGTGGACATATAATATACGTCCTGTGTGATCCATCGCGTTTTGTACAATCAAAAGCATTCGGCATTTAGATGTACATTTAAATATTTCAAGCAGCTACGATATAGATACGCCGCTTGACCGTCTTATATACGTACAAATTACGTCTATTGAAGGATAACGCGGAAGTTTATTCTACCACGACACATATTTTTGGAGCTGTAAATACATTCCGTGCGTAACCTAACAGCCAGGGGACGTCCAATAATCATATATGTTGGATGAAATATTCATTCCGGGGAAGTCCATGGACATTCCTTAAACCACTAACGGAGATGCGAAGCGGCAGCGATTCTTTTTTTTACGTACCGACGTTTTTAGACGTACCTATACACCCCATAAAGTGACGTTTAATGTACGTATTTAAGACGAATACCAATGTTGTAAAAGGTGTCTAATGATCATATATTATATGTCCTTTAATTTAAACGCTATTAATTACATATTGGTCACAAATTATAAATTTGATTACTGATTATCCATTATTTCAGGCCTGTTAGCCAAAGATATATAAGTATATCAGCAAACTACATCGCATTAGGTTTTTGCATGCAAAAATTTATCACAAGTCAAGTTAGTGTAGGTAGATAGGTAGGTAGGTAGGAGATTAGAAAAGTTGAGCAGCATTCCTTAAATCCAATACTTGGATGGGTGACCGTACGGTGAAAAATCGAAGACTATTTTTTGCCTTTTTTCTCTGTAAAATATGGATATCTTATGGACCCTGAGTATTATATAATCAGTAATAAAGTTTATAATTAATTACTAATGTCTAATTAATAACGATTAAATCGTTTAAATGAAGGGACGTATAATAGATGATCATTGGATATCTTTTGGATCACTGGTTTATTCGTCTTAAATACGTAATTTTCGAGTTCTAGTCCGTCTAAAAACCGTCTCAGGGTACGTATAGAGGACGTTCCCAGTACATAGAACAGGTGCTGTTTCGCACTTCTTTTAGAAGTTTGAGGGATACTCATGGACGTTCCTGGGATGGAGTTTTCATCCACCATGCATGAATATTGGACGTCCCATGGCTCTCATGTTCGCGTGGGCATGGAACGTGTTTGTTACACAATTCAAGAAAACGTTCGTGGCCAGGGCGACACTTACTGATAAATGGAATGCGTTGAATACGCGCACACAAAAATCGATCGAATCGACGCAGGTATATTTTCATGACAAAATGAGGTTATGTTGCGATTTCAACTCAAGTTTTGCAGAAAAAAGGAACACCTTGTCGTCGGTCTTTGGTATTGAGAGCTTTGTCCGCAGTTAATGTCAAAAACGCACGAGGACGAGGATAAGTTGTTGGAAGACATCAGGAGATTCGAGCGTGTAACGTTGGCGAGAGGAGGACGAATCCCCGGCATGCGCAAAGATGAACTGGAAAAACGCGAGAACGGAGATAACGTGAAAAACGAAAAAAAGTCAAAGAGTGCGGTGCCGAGTCTATCGAAGAGTGGGACGAAAGAGAAGACGACAACATCAGCCGGAAGACGGTGTTATAGTTGCAAAAGCGTAGGGCATTTATCTCGCGATTGTGAAAATCCTAAATGTTTTAACTGCAACGAGACGGGGCATATGTCGAAGGACTGCGGAAAGCCAGTCAAGTGTAATATATGTCGAGGAGAGGGACATAGAGCGAAGGATTGTCCAAAGAAGAAAACGGAGAAAACAAGTCTCGTAATCGATGATACGCTATCTTATTCGCCGGGAGATAAATATATTAAAACAGCCAAGGTGAACGATGAGGAGTTTCGAGCAATGATCGATTTGGGAAGCTCTGTGTGCCTTACAAGGGCGACGGCAGCGATTTGCGGCGGAATACAAATCTCATAAATGACCGAAGGATTGTACGGTCTGGGAAGCGGAGATACACCGTCGATTCATGCTGTGGGCGAGGCGATGGAGTCATCGAAATAGACGCAGTTAAAGGTGAGAAAAACAAACTTTTGGTTGTACCTGATAATGCGGTGCCAGCGGATGTCCTCGTTGGGAGAACTTGGACGGAGCAACCACATATCGCGTATGCCAAAATCGGGGTTACGTTGAAAATTGGTCTCAAGGAGGATGGAATTTTCCGAGATCTCGAGATCGATGCGCTGAAGAAGATTGAATTGCACGCGGTCAAGGACAAGATACTACCACGTCGAAGTGTTAATCTGGTTCGCACGAGACCGAATCGTCAAATCGAGGATCACGTGATGGTACTTGCGGTAAACCGTGGAGATGAGCAACTACTCGAGGTTCAGGATGGAGATGTTTGGATACCAAAGAGCAATCTGAGTAGCACAGAACGATTGCTAAGGGCGTGTGATGTTATTGCGAGAGCGGAGGTGGTGCCGGACGAAGATTTTGTCGAACCAAAGAACACAGGGGTCGCAGAGTCTGTCGACCCAAACGAGATCATAACGGACGACACTGTTAGCAATACAGATCGGGTGGACTTGATAAAAATCATCGAATAGTATCGCAATTGTTTTGCTCAATACATCAGCGAGATCGGTTGCACCCATTTCATAAAAATGGATATTAAAGAGCTTTTGTAGAGATTTTGTATAAGAGGATGCTAGTTGGCGACGAAGAACGACTACTCTTTGTCGTGCCACGAGAGATGAGAAAAGGGTTCGCGGTAGCCAATCTACTGGAACGATTCTGGTTCCCAGGAATGCGAAGATACATGCGCCGACATATCGATATATGTCTCGAATGTCTGTTGTACAAGAAACGAGCCAGGAAAAAGCACGGACTGCTTTATCCAATTCCATCGAGACGATGACCTTTCGATGTCATAAACACGGACCATCTGAGCCCATTTGTCGAGAGTTCGAGGAAGAATAAGGAGTCGCTTGTCGTTATCGATAACTTAACGAGGTTTGTGACGTTGTACCCGATGAGCGACACGAAGAAGAGAAACATGATGAAGGCTGTAGAGGATTTCATCTTAAGGAGAGGATTGCCGAAAACAATTATTACCGACAGAGGCACTTGTCACACCACGAAGAACTTCGAAGAATTTTGCGTCAAGAATGGAGTTCGACACGTGCTAAATTCAAGCAGGCATCCAAAAGCGAACGGAATGGTTGAGCGCATGAATCGAACTCTCATACCGATTCTCGCGATATCCAGCGACGCGCGATCCGGACAGAAGAGACTGGGACCGAGCAGTCAAGCGAAACGAGAGACAGCTGAATGATCAACCAAATAAGACGATGGGGAAATTACCATTTGAATTGTTGTATGGGTATGAACCGTGTTATCAAGACGGAGCTTTAAGAGAAATTACGGACGTCGAGGATGAAGAGTGGATGGAGCCGAGCGAGCTGCAAGACAAAGCTATTGCCTGCATTAAAAGTGAAAAATCGAGGTATAAGAAGAGTTTTGACAAGAAACGATGTGTCGTACTGATATACGACGTAGGAGAGGTTGTTGTGGCCGAACGAGCATCGGAACAGACCGGAGAGTCGGTCAAACTGCAAGAGAAATTCCGAGGTCCGCTCGTAGTTACAAAAAGACTACCTGCTGACACTTATCGAGTAACCGACCTACACCCGCTGACAGGACGAATATGTAGCTTAAATATGCACGCTTCGCAGTTGAAGGGTTGGCGAGCCGTGGACAGCGAGAATGAGTAATGGGAGAAACAGAGCTCAGGTTCGCACGAGACCGAATCGTCAAATCGAGGATCACGTGATGGTACTTGCGGTAAACCGTGGAGATGAGCAACTACTCGAGGTTCAGGATGGAGATGTTTGGATACCAAAGAGCAATCTGAGTAGCACAGAACGATTGCTAAGGGCGTGTGATGTTATTGCGAGAGCGGAGGTGGTGCCGGACGAAGATTTTGTCGAACCAAAGAACACAGGGGTCGCAGAGTCTGTCGACCCAAACGAGATCATAACGGACGACACTGTTAGCAATACAGATCGGGTGGACTTGATAAAAATCATCGAATAGTATCGCAATTGTTTTGCTCAATACATCAGCGAGATCGGTTGCACCCATTTCATGAAAATGGATATTAAAGAGCTTTTGTAGAGATTTTGTATAAGAGGATGCTAGTTGGCGACGAAGAACGACTACTCTTTGTCGTGCCACGAGAGATGAGAAAAGGGTTCGCGGTAGCCAATCTACTGGAACGATTCTGGTTCCCAGGAATGCGAAGATACATGCGCCGACATATCGATATATGTCTCGAATGTCTGTTGTACAAGAAACGAGCCAGGAAAAAGCACGGACTGCTTTATCCAATTCCATCGAGACGATGACCTTTCGATGTCATAAACACGGACCATCTGAGCCCATTTGTCGAGAGTTCGAGGAAGAATAAGGAGTCGCTTGTCGTTATCGATAACTTAACGAGGTTTGTGACGTTGTACCCGATGAGCGACACGAAGAAGAGAAACATGATGAAGGCTGTAGAGGATTTCATCTTAAGGAGAGGATTGCCGAAAACAATTATTACCGACAGAGGCACTTGTCACACCACGAAGAACTTCGAAGAATTTTGCGTCAAGAATGGAGTTCGACACGTGCTAAATTCAAGCAGGCATCCAAAAGCGAACGGAATGGTTGAGCGCATGAATCGAACTCTCATACCGATTCTCGCGATATCCAGCGACGCGCGATCCGGACAGAAGAGACTGGGACCGAGCAGTCAAGCGAAACGAGAGACAGCTGAATGATCAACCAAATAAGACGATAGGGAAATTACCATTTGAATTGTTGTATGGGTATGAACCGTGTTATCAAGACGGAGCTTTAAGAGAAATTACGGACGTCGAGGATGAAGAGTGGATGGAGCCGAGCGAGCTGCAAGACAAAGCTATTGCCTGCATTAAAAGTGAAAAATCGAGGTATAAGAAGAGTTTTGACAAGAAACGATGTGTCGTACTGATATACGACGTAGGAGAGGTTGTTGTGGCCGAACGAGCATCGGAACAGACCGGAGAGTCGGTCAAACTGCAAGAGAAATTCCGAGGTCCGCTCGTAGTTACAAAAAGACTACCTGCTGACACTTATCGAGTAACCGACCTACACCCGCTGACAGGACGAATATGTAGCTTAAATATGCACGCTTCGCAGTTGAAGGGTTGGCGAGCCGTGGACAGCGAGAATGAGTAATGGGAGAAACAGAGCTCAGGTTCGCACGAGACCGAATCGTCAAATCGAGGATCACGTGATGGTACTTGCGGTAAACCGTGGAGATGAGCAACTACTCGAGGTTCAGGATGGAGATGTTTGGATACCAAAGAGCAATCTGAGTAGCACAGAACGATTGCTAAGGGCGTGTGATGTTATTGCGAGAGCGGAGGTGGTGCCGGACGAAGATTTTGTCGAACCAAAGAACACAGGGGTCGCAGAGTCTGTCGACCCAAACGAGATCATAACGGACGACACTGTTAGCAATACAGATCGGGTGGACTTGATAAAAATCATCGAATAGTATCGCAATTGTTTTGCTCAATACATCAGCGAGATCGGTTGCACCCATTTCATGAAAATGGATATTAAAGAGCTTTTGTAGAGATTTTGTATAAGAGGATGCTAGTTGGCGACGAAGAACGACTACTCTTTGTCGTGCCACGAGAGATGAGAAAAGGGTTCGCGGTAGCCAATCTACTGGAACGATTCTGGTTCCCAGGAATGCGAAGATACATGCGCCGACATATCGATATATGTCTCGAATGTCTGTTGTACAAGAAACGAGCCAGGAAAAAGCACGGACTGCTTTATCCAATTCCATCGAGACGATGACCTTTCGATGTCATAAACACGGACCATCTGAGCCCATTTGTCGAGAGTTCGAGGAAGAATAAGGAGTCGCTTGTCGTTATCGATAACTTAACGAGGTTTGTGACGTTGTACCCGATGAGCGACACGAAGAAGAGAAACATGATGAAGGCTGTAGAGGATTTCATCTTGAGGAGAGGATTGCCGAAAACAATTATTACCGACAGAGGCACTTGTCACACCACGAAGAACTTCGAAGAATTTTGCGTCAAGAATGGAGTTCGACACGTGCTAAATTCAAGCAGGCATCCAAAAGCGAACGGAATGGTTGAGCGCATGAATCGAACTCTCATACCGATTCTCGCGATATCCAGCGACGCGCGATCCGGACAGAAGAGACTGGGACCGAGCAGTCAAGCGAAACGAGAGACAGCTGAATGATCAACCAAATAAGACGATAGGGAAATTACCATTTGAATTGTTGTATGGGTATGAACCGTGTTATCAAGACGGAGCTTTAAGAGAAATTACGGACGTCGAGGATGAAGAGTGGATGGAGCCGAGCGAGCTGCAAGACAAAGCTATTGCCTGCATTAAAAGTGAAAAATCGAGGTATAAGAAGAGTTTTGACAAGAAACGATGTGTCGTACTGATATACGACGTAGGAGAGGTTGTTGTGGCCGAACGAGCATCGGAACAGACCGGAGAGTCGGTCAAACTGCAAGAGAAATTCCGAGGTCCGCTCGTAGTTACAAAAAGACTACCTGCTGACACTTATCGAGTAACCGACCTACACCCGCTGACAGGACGAATATGTAGCTTAAATATGCACGCTTCGCAGTTGAAGGGTTGGCGAGCCGTGGACAGCGAGAATGAGTAATGGGAGAAACAGAGCTCAGGTGTAGCCGAAAATGAGAAAATTCTCGAAGAATAGGTTGAGCTGGTACGTGAGGATGTACAATCTACAGGAGAAGAAATCAAGCCTAAGCACGACGAAGCTGATGCACTTCCGAGCGTGGAAGGTGCCACCGCGGCGATTCTCACGCCGCACGAAAATGTGACGCCAAAGAGAGCAAAGACAACTCGTATGCGAGCTATGAAACTTATTGCAATGAAGTCGACAGATGATAAAGAGAGTCAAAGTGCGGAGGGGCGATCTCGTAGGGAAAGAAAACCCCCGACATATCTGAAAGAATTCCAAACATAATTATTTACCTTTATTAGAACTTTATATATTCTATAATTTGAGTTTCTATCAGATATTTTTATTTTAAAAAAGGAGAGGGGTCTCCGAGAATCGATACGAATATGTTCAAATGATGAATACAAATCAAAAAAGGGACTATAATCGTCAAGTCAAACTTCGCGCGAGATTAAGAGATCGTGATTGGTCGATGTAGCGAAGGACATAGCCTTTCGTGACGGACGGAAACGCAGAGAGCACGGGAAGACGATTGAGAGTTGATGTATCGCGAAGAGTCATTAAATATTATTTCATTGTTCTTATTAATTCGTGTGTTACTGACTGATTTAACCCAATCCATCGCGAATCCTGATCAAGGGGAAAAGGACGAGGAGGAAGGGAAAAAGAAATATAACACTAATAAAAACCGTTATAGCAAAAGGTTTGCATCATATTTCTGCCGTCGCATTTACTCCGCCCACACTACAATTTCTTCCAAGTACGATAAATCCCGTAAAATAGAAAGACTGGGTTGTCCAAATGGTAATGACGGTTAGTTTATACAAAGGTCATCAACACTTGTAGTAGGTGTACCACTCTGGTGAAAAAGTGGTGGGGGTAATCCTCCCCACCACTTTGCGCGCCAGAGTGGTAATCCCCCCACCGCTCTGTGCTCCGGAGCGGCAGTATTATTATTATTATTATTATTATTATTGACACACACACACACACACACACACACACACACACACACACACACACACACACACACACACACACACACACGCGCGCGCGCGCGCGCGCGCGCACGCGTACACACGTAAGTATTCAAACTTTACTCACCATTTCGTCTTGCCCCTCCGCCTCCTCTGCCGCTCTTCTCCTTTTTCGCGCAAATTTTTATTCATTTTTATTTATTGTTTTTGCGCAATGTTTTTCATTATTCGCGCACAATGTTTTTTTCACAGAATTTGCACGCAACATTTTATTTACGCTACATTTCTATTATTTTCTTTTTACACTATTTATTTATTATTTATTTTACACTATTTATTTTTTACACAGTTTTTTACTTTTTCACTTTTTTCACTCCCAGCACTCCTCTTCCCGCGGATCGTGCCCGAAAACGTTGGCAACGACGCGCTCATCGCGCAAAAGGTCGCTGCATGAGTGGTAGGGCCTGATCACCGTATCGAAAAATGTTTAGTCCGAAATGTCCGATACGAAATCATTGATATTCAAATAATCGAGTATACCGGTGACAGGCCCCCGCTCTTCGCACATAACGTCTTTGTACAAGGCCTCCAAGAACAATTTCTGCTCTTCGCGAGCGTACTCTTCGTCGCTCGACGGCCTTACGCTTTTTAAATAACGCAACCACTTTACGTATCCTGCATCGGTATTGAGGCCGAATCGAACCACGAATCTTGTTCGCGATGCAAGCTGGCAGTCTATTATCCCCCTTACGCACTCATTTTTGGCATCTTCGGTAATTTTTTTTTTACATAATTCGATATAAATATCACGATAGGCCCAAAAATGATACGCTTTACAGGTGCTCTTCAAAAGCCTTTCGTGCTGATCACAATACTTATGACGGGTTAGCTGCCCGCAAGGTCTCGTATAAACATTCGCCGCGCACTTATTAATCTGTTGGCACTTTAATTTATCGATGAAACCGTTGTACGCTTTGGCGAGCCACAGAAACCACTGGCTTTCCATAATGTAAAGAAAAAATAAAAATAAATTGTGTGCGCCGACTAACGAAAGTCTAATGAGAAGGATGATGGAAACAAGGAGCTGCTGCATCTTGGCGAATTACACATTCCTGCACGCGCGCGTTGATACCGATACGCTAGACGAAATAGATACGCCTTGCGTAGCGTTTGCGTGAAATTAATAAGAGTTTGGAATGTGCAATCACAAAACCCCGTGATATTCAACCAGTAAATAGCACCGATCAGCGGCACGTGGCAACGCCTGAGGCACAGAAGGGCGTAATAATTTCGCGAAGGCGCACATTCCATCTTCTTGAAAAAAAATATGGCTCCCTTGTTATGTCCAGAAGAATATATATGGGTGATTCCTTCTCGAGATTCCACCCTTTTCTTCTTTTCAAATGGATTTTCAAAAAGTTTTTGATTTTTGAAAATTCAAGGGCGTGGATCGTTCGGGCTCTCCAAGGGCCCTCCTTACTGTAACCCAACCAAATTTCACCCATTTTCGCGTATCTCCAACCGTTCTCGAGATATCGCCATTTTTTCATATTTCTGTCAGAATAAATTTTCAAAAAGTTTTTGATTTTTGAAAATCCAAGGGCGTGGGTCGCTCGGTCCACTCGGGGTCCTGCTTCTATATAAAACCCCCAAATTTCAACCGTTTTGGCGTATCTCCAACCGTTCTCGAGATATCGCCATTTTTTCGTTTTATTCGTGTAAATGGCATGAGTGAGCATACATTTTACACGCGAAATACGCTCTTTTTATTCCAGAAAAATTAGCAACTTTATATTATTATTCAATCATAATATATATTCATATATGGCGTTCCGTGTTATGTCCAAATGAAGAATATATGGGCAATTCCTTCTCGGGATGTCACTTTTTCCTTCGATTTAGATGAATTTTCAAAAAGTTTTTGATTTTTGAAAATCCGAGGGCGTGGGTCGTTCGGGCTTACCCGGAATGCATATAACACCGTGAAATTTTCAACTGTTTTCGCGTACCTCCAACCATTCTCGAGATATCGCCATTTTTTCATATTTTTGTTCAAATGAATTTTGAAAAAGTTTTTGATTTTTGAAAATCTGAGGGCGTGGGTCGCTCGGTCTACTCGAGGTCCTGCCCCTTTATAAAACCCCCAAAGGCCATATCCGGCTAAGTAGGGGTGAGCGGCCCCCACGCGCATTCGTTCCAAATTTTGGCCAAAAGTTGCGTTCGATGGATTACAAACTCACCGCGAATTTCAACCATGTAGCTGCACTAGGAACAAACATAAAAATACAACTAGCATTTTTCGAGGATATTTTTTTTCTCAGGATTAATTGAACCGATTTTTATGAAAAAAATATATGTTGGTAATATATTTGAGGCCATTTTCAGAAAAAATCAAGAACCTAATCCCACGAACGGAACTACCCGAAAAAAATTATTTTAGTTTTCGAGATTTTTTTTCGGTTACTCGCCCACAAAATACAATTACCAGTTTTTTTGTATCAAACAATCGGAGCTCTTTCTATAACATAATTTTTCCAAGTCGATCGAAGAGGTGGAGCATAGTTAAAAAAATAAAATACACTTTTTTTGCACATTCTTTCTGTTTTCGATGTCATGACAACTGCAAAAAAAATTCCGTACAGTTATTATCGAGCGCAGTAGAGTTTCCTTGTCAATTTTATCGAAAACTTTACCACAAAAGCATGAAGCTTTACGTAAAGCTTTTCTATAATATTTTATCCCCGTTTTCGGCTACTTGGCAGCGTCCGGCAATCACAAGACGCGACGCGCTGCATTTGAGAGAATGTGGAAGACCTGTATTACCATCGTTGCAGACTCGAATTTCCGAGAAAATGCCATTTCCAAATTTTTCAATCAAATGGGCTGAAACCTGAAAATTTAGGATGTCACTACGGTAATAGTATTCTAGGGCCTAAAACTCAGAAAATATCGATAGCTCAAAAAAAAACAGTTTTATTATCAGGTGGAATCTGTAATGCAGAAATGGATTTCCCGATGCTTGCAGTCTTCAATCGCGAATATTCTTAGTTTTAGGCGCTAGAGCAAAGAAAAACGCAGATACTGGGCACTCCTAACTTGCTATACGTGACAAATTGCAGAAATGGCATTTGTTCGAAAATTGTATAGTAAATGCCGATGAGCTATATTTATGTGCTTATACATATAGCTATGAACATCTTTTGTGGAACCGGTGATGGAGTGAATGTTGTGTTGGTTGTTAGTGACTAGTGTTATATTGACACAACATTCACTCCATCACCGGTTCCACAAAAGATAAAATAGATAACATGGATAAATCAAACGTAGTTTACCAGATCGATTGTAATGATTGTGATGCATTGTACATAGGACAAACAAAAAGATACCTAAAAACGAGAATCAACGAACACAAAAATAGTCTAAAACACACTAACACAATAAATACAGCGTTAGCAAAACACGGAATAGAACTAAAACACAATTTTAAATTTGACGACGTTAAAATTTTAAATAATGAAAAATGGCTCAAAAAGCGATTAATTCTGGAAATGATACAAATTAAAGCAAAGCAATCAATTTTAGAACCGACATCGACAAACTAAGCAGCATATATAATTCAATAATTTAATAATACTCAAAATAATAACGGGAAAACCTCAAATTACCATCCATCAATTGAAAATTCATTACCAAATCTAACAGTTATCAATTTAAACCCGATCCAAAACCGGTTAACATAACCAGTCCGGCAAGAAAAATCACTAACGGCAAACTTCCCCAACCATGAAAAACCACCCCCACTTTTCAATACTCAATCACACTACCCCATCAATATAAATACCTCCTCACTCGCCTCAATACTCAGTCGCTACTTAGCTCTCGAATCGCCATGTAATGAAAACTGTTTATTTTGATCAAAAATGAATCTTGGAAATGATCAAACATGAAATTCATAGGTAAATAACACGTACACAAAAGTCTCAAAAAAAAAAACATAAACTAAGCAATAAAATATCAAAATCCTCCCTCTCACAGACACCAAGGATCACAAAAAAATGACCCGTCTTTATACAATAAATTCATAATGAATATTATCCAAGATTCATTAAATGACCCAAAAAATTACCCGTACAAATTCAGGTCAGTCAGGACACATAACATTTAAGCCTATAATGTAAAACATATCATACAAAATAAGACAAAAAAGAATGTAATTTTAGAAATAATAAATCTGAAGAGGATCCGAATTAGGATCGAAACGTTATACCAAAAAAATTGTCCACTGTCATTTGGACCCACTGGCCGAATCGCAGCCGATTCTTCCTTCACTATTGTCTCTCTACGGCCGCATACCTAAATCACCACTTGTATAGGCATATAATATAATAATATACTATATCTATAAGTCGTTATGATATAAAACAATAAACGGTATTTTTTTCAAACAGCGATAACACAGCGTGATGGCGAAAATAATCGGCGTGATGTTAACGATGCATCAGAGCCTTTAGACCTAGCGGCTGTTGGTCCTTCGGGGGTGCAAAACCAAAGGCAGTTCCATGCCATATCGTTAAATTCTGATGATGATGATGATGAGGGACCAATTCTTTCGGAAAAAAATGACGACTGTGAGGGTGTTAACATCCCGTACCCTCTGCAAGAAAGCGGTGGCTGTAAGGTCGTTAACATGCCATACGCCTTCCAAGAAAATATTTATTATTGGCTGGATAACCAACCCATTGGATTTTGAGCCAATTTTAAATTTAAGAGGAGCTGTTGGTAGTCGAGATTTTTGTACATTATGCAATAAACGATTCAACCGCCAACACGAACACAGATGCTCAAAAAAATGCCCTCGTTGTCGTGGATTCCCGCTTTGCCCGCTTACCGATACAATCAAATGCGCGGCGTGCAATCGTGATTTTTTCGGCGATGATTGTTTTCTGAAAAATAAAGATACCCGCGTCTGTCGATCAATTAAACGGTGTACTGATTGTTTTAGAACGATCAAACCTCTGCAAAAGAAAAAAAAACATCGATGCGGTATAAGTTTCTGCAATACGTGCAAGACCGAACGACCATACAACCATCTGTGCTTCATGACACCGATTTGTGCTAACCAGTCTGATAAACGAAATTTTTTGTTCATTTTTTACGATTTCGAAACACAGCAATGTATGCCTGTCAAGGGGGACCCAAGTACATTCGTGCATATACCAAATCTTTGCGTAGCTCAGCAAGTATTTGCAGACTGTTGTAATTATGCCGTGTTTGTTCAGCCGTGCAAAAGCTGCGGTGTGCACGAATTTATTTTTCGGGAAAACCCAGTCGGGCAGCTCATCGAATTAGCTATGCAACAGGTAAAAGGTTTTTCGCATACAATCTGCATAGCGCATAACGCGGGTGGTTTCGACGCGCAGTTTATTATACGCTATCTAATTGAGAAAAAGAAAACACAGCCCCCACACTGATCTTAAATGGCACAAAAATTATTAGCATGCGTATCGGAAAGCTCATATTTCTCGACAGCCTACATTATTTCCACATGCCGTTGTCTGCGCTGCCGGAAGCCTTCGGTCTCTCAGACATTGCCGGAAAAGGTACGTTTCCTCACCTCTTTAACAGGCCGGAAAACCAAAATTATGTGTGGGAGCTGCCAGCAGTAGAGTTCTACTCTGTTAACACGATGCGTGCAAAGGAACGCGAGAATTTTTTGGAATGATATAACAAATCAAAAGACCAGCATTACGTGTTCGATTTTTCAAAAGAAATTGTCAGTTATTGCGCAATGGATGTTACAATATTGAGACGCGCTTGTATGGCTTTTCGGGATATATTCATCTATAGCGGTCGCGTTTGCCCGTTCGACGAGAGCACCACTATCGCATCAGCTTGTTGCCGCGTTTTACGAAAAAACTTTTTGAAAGATGATACTATAGGTATTGTTCCGTCTACAGGGTATAGATGGGCTCATAAACAGTCTAAAAAAGCCGTCTCATGGCTTGTTTGGATGGAACAATATCTTGGCCGCCCGATTGTACACGCCGGTCGCTCCCACGAATTCAGATTACCACAGAATTTCTTGGTAGATGGTTACTATGAAAGTCTTGCCGGTAAGCACGTATTGCAGTTTCACGGCTGTTATTGGCACGGATGCCCGAAATGTTTTCTCGTGAATAGAGATAAAAATGAAATTTGAATGAAATTTGGGAATGCGAGTACGATCGAATGATAAAAACAAATGAGAAAATGGCAGCTTTCGTGCGAGATCATCCTCTAGTCTGCATAGACCCGTTAAATCCCCGTGATGCGTTCTTTGGAGGCCGTAGCGACAATATAGTCATGCTATATGATGTAAAAGAAGGTGAAGAGATACATTACGTCGACGTTTGCTCGTTATACCCGTACATCTGTAAATTCGGCAAATATCCCGTAAGGCATCCAAAAGTTTATGTAGGCGATGAGTGTATGGAGCTCACGGGCCCCAATGATACTGATCTATCGCGTGTAGAGGGTCTCGTGAAATGTGTTGTGCTACCGCCGCGCAATCTCTATCACCCTGTATTGCCGATGCGTATGCATCATCGCCTGCTATTTCCTCTTTGCCGCAGTTGCTCTGAAATTATGAACCAGGAAAACTGCGCACATGAAGACCAGGCGGAGCGCGCTTTTGAGGGCACGTGGGTTGTCAATGAGGTACGGAAAGCTGTTTCGTGCGGGTACAAAGTGCTGCGTGTAATAGAAATTTGGCAGTATGAGGTCACGCAATTTAATCGCGATACGGGTGAGGGCGGGCTATTTGCAGACTACATCATTACGTTTCTTAAAATTAAACAGGAAGCAAGCGGCTGGCCCGAAAATTACCTAGAAGACGAGCCTTCAAAAGAACGATACATTGCCGCGTTTGAGAGGTCCGAGGGTGTTAAGTTAAATCGTAACAATATAAAAAAGAACCCGGGATTACGCTCCGTAGCTGAACTCTGTTTAAATTCGTTTTGGGGAAAATTCGGTCAGCGTGGAAGCTTACCGCAAACCCTAATAGTCTCGAACCGCAAGAAACTTTTGGAGCTATTAGCAGATCCAGATTACGAAATCACAGGGATTCTGCCTGTAAGCGATCAAATATTGTACGTCAATTATATCAAGACTGAGGCGGCTGTAGAATCATACCCTATTGCTAACGCTGTTGTTGCTGCATACACCACGGCTCAGGCGAGATTGAAATTATATAGTTATCTCGAAAAATTGGATCGTCGCGCTCTATACTGTGATACCGACTCTTGCATTTATGTGACGAAAAAAGACCTTAACGAATACGAGCCACCGATCGGGCAGCTTCTGGGTGACCGAACGGACGGGCTTAGGAAGTACGGGGAGGGCAGATACATTAAATCGTTTGTGTCTGGAGGCCCGAAATTTTATTATTTCATTGTCCAACGACCCAACGGCTCGAAAAAGAGGTGTGTAAGGTTAAAGGCATAACGCTCAATTTTGTAAATAGTTCTTTGATTAACTACAAATCCATACGAGAGTTTATAATCGGAGAGAGTTGACCCAATTGAACTAGAGTATGTTGCGATTCGGCGTACAGTATTTCACCAGGTCGTCACGCGTCTCGAAAAAAAGGGTAAGCCGGCGAGTGTAAAACGACGACCCGATGGCGCATACACATCCTTATCATACGGCTATTATAACTAGACAGACACTTTAATATATTTATATTCTGTTAATAATAAAGAATAGCATATAAGTTTTGTTCACAAAAAAATTATGATTTGTTAATGAAGCTCTCTATGTTGAGTTATTTTGTTTACCCGATTTCTCAATTAAAAACCTTATTAAACAGGCTGAACAGGAAAATTTTCGGTCATTCTGCGAAATGGATACGCGGTGGAAGCATCCCTGGACATCGATGATTTGCGGCCCCACGGGCTGTGGTAAAACGAGCGAACCGTTTCAAAGAATCATTTTTTATTATTCTGAAAGGCAGCCAGCATACGCGGAATATGGTGCTCCAATCGAATTTCACGAGGGCCTTCCTCAAGCTGCAGATTATGCAAACGATTTACGGGCTAAACTCGTTATTATCGATGATTTAATGCGTTAAGCATCAAATAATAGTGTTGTCGATCTATTCACCAAGGGCAGCCACCACAAGAATTTGAGCGTAATTTTTATTACGCAAAACTTATTCCACCAAGGCCACGGACAGAGGGATATTTCGCTGAATGCTAACTATATAGTTGTTTTCAAGAATCCTCGTGATCGTGCCCAAATACAGCATTTGGCACGCTAGGTGTATCCGGAAAACCCATGAATTTTACAAGAGGTTTATCATGATGCCACTTCCAAGTCCCATGGTTATTTATTACTAGATTTGAAACAATCCACTCCAGATAATTGTAGATTTCAAACCGTTATTTTTCCCGATGACCCTCATCATTTCATTTACATACCGCGAAAAAAGTTGAAAAGTGGTGACGCGGGCAGGGAGCTGCCAGTTCTACGGTTGTAATGGCTCGCAGAGGATCACCTCTCTGCAAGAAGCACGCTGCAATATTGCAAGCCCTTCAGCATCTTAATAAGGAGCAGCGAGGGGCTGTTTCGCGTAAAGCGGACCCCCAAATAATACGGTCTATTTGTGAATGCGCGTTAAACGTTCTTCGCGGCAATGTACCTTTGAAGCCTGAACAGCGGACAAAACTACGACGACACGCTTCTATTCTTCGACGTTTTGCAGCGAAAAAAGGCTGCTGGAAGAGCAAGAAACGGTTTGTCGTCCAGAACGGCGGGTCTTAACACTTTTACTGGCACCATTATTGAGCACCGTTCTCTCCAACCTCATGGGCGGCCGTTGATAATGGAACATGCGAAGAAAATGGTGCTCATACCGGCTGAGAATTTATCAAATGGGCACGCACCAAATTATCCTCAGACAATTTTTGGCCATGACGGCGCCCTGTCTCCAGCCGCACGATCTATTGGCTCCACTCTAAGCAGACTAAACATTGATATGAACGAGATTTTGAATTCCGATTCACAAAAAGACGAGCGGGAAGAGTGGACCGCGTATTTATCTGTGCTGCAGCGTTACCTCCATTTTGCCGACGGTGAACGAGCTCAGCAGCACCTTGCTCTCTTAAAGGAGAAACCAACCACCCAGAATTAAAAAAAAATCGAACAAGATCTCACGTGTATGAATGATTCCATCATAATTGAAAGTGTACCGTTGAAATTTCGCGGCAAAGCAAAACTTCTGCTGAAACGCTTACATAACGCAGCACGAACGAAATTTGCTTGGAATTCAGCGGGTGTTGTTTCCGTGGACGGAAAAGAGATCAAGACCTCAAATATTGTTGATCTCGTGAACGATGCCATGCGCGCGAAAAAAGCCGCCAAACCAATTGGTCGCGACGCTTTCGCAAAATTTTTGAAATCAATTCAAACGCCGAGGGAATTTGTCGGGAATCAGGAATTATCGTTGAATTCCAGGGCCAACTCGACTATGCAAGAAAGACAGAGCGATCACAGCAGCAGCGATGGCGATGCCGAGATCAGTGACATACACCGTTCCGAATTTTACAGTGGTAGCGATAACAGTGAATTGGAGCGCCGTGTGCAAAGTGGTGCTGGTACTGTTAATAAGAAAAGACGTTTAATCTGGGCTAGTCTCAAATTATAATAATAACAATGAAAACACTGGAAAATGCGTACTTTGATCCTTCCCATAAAGCATCGTTTTCAGGCGCAGCCAAACGGCTACGCATTGCGCGTGCTCAAAAAATCGCCGATACTAAGACAATAAACTGGCTCGAGGTTCAGGAGGCTTACACAAAACACAAACCTGCGCGGCATCGTTTTTCCCGACGGCACTATAATGTACAGAACATTGATGACGTTTGGGAGGCTGATCTCGTAGATCTCCGCTCAATTAAGAATTACAATGACAATTACGTATATTTGCTTGTAATCATAGATGTTTTCAGTAAATATGCGTGGGTTGAGCTTTTACGCGATAAGTCCGCTGCGTCTGTGGCGAAGGCGTTCGCACGTATATTAACGAAAAAGAACAGTAATGGCAGAGTACCCGTTTCCCTGCAGACAGACAGAGGGAAAGAATTTGTAGGTTCTGCTTTCCAGAGTTTTTTGAAATCCCGTAATATCCAGTTCCGAATTGCAAGGAATCCCGACATAAAAGCCGCTGTTGTCGAAAGGTTCAACAGAACGCTAAAAGAACGAATGTGGCGCTATTTTACATATTCTCGAAATAAACGTTATATAGACGTTCTACAAAACATTGTTAGGGCGTATAATCACGCACGACATAGTAGCATAAAAATGGCTCCCTCAGCAGTGACCCTCGTTACAACTGCTTTAGCACGATCGAACCTGATTCAACGATATTGAGAGCCACAACAGCAGCAGTCTCCTAAATATAGAGTTGGTGATATTGTACGCATCAGTAGTTCAAAGGCAGCCTTTGCAAAAGGTTACGAGAGCGGTTGGACCAGCGAGTTATTCAAAATACATCGTGTATCATATACGCGCTGGCCTGTGGTATACTTCCTACGTGATCTTCACAATGAGAATATTTATGGTGTCTTTTATGAATCCGAATTATCCAGAGTGCAAACAGCGCCTACTGAGTCAAAGAGCAATAAGGAGCCGAAGAAGAAGGGGCGGTCAAAATGAAAGACGAATTTTTTATCGTTTTACCCAGCGACAGTAGCATGAAATATTATCCTGATAATACGACAACTCGTTACACCACACATTTACCGCTGTCAGTGTCTTTGCACGGTAGCTGGGCTGTGTCTCTAGCCGAAATACACATACCCATGACAATTTCACACGTACCGACTGATGCCAAACAAAATTTCATCCATGTCGTAACGAACATTGTGAACCCTACCAGCGGCGGCGCAGATATCGATTTTAGAGAAGATCGGGTTTGTGTACCAGCAGGCGTATACCATAACGTTGATATGCTTCCCGAAACAATAAACGAGATATCATGTGTGTCCGGTCATTTGAGATTCCAGCGCACACGCAACGGTTATGTGACGGCGACGCGCATCTATGATGACTGTACGAATCTGGAGCATTCTTTCTATTTTTCCCCGGTCTTGAATAAAATTTTAGGCTTACGCATTCTATCGGCATCGTTGTGCAGAGCAGCTCAACGTGTATAGGACAGCGAATAGCGGGTCTCACCAATGGAATCCCCAATGTGCTGTTTGTCTATACCAACATTTGTGAGCTCTATATTACAGGAGATGTCCACAAACCTTTGCTACGGGTCATATCAGCCGATGCCTCTGATAATTACAATTACGGATCGGTGAAAATCAAAAGCTTCTCACCACCGCGCTACGTACCTCTTCTGTGCACTAGTTTTCAAACAATTAACATTGATATAAGGGATGAGTTTGAAGCCCCGATACCATTTGAGCATGGGACGCTGACGGTGACATTACAATTCAAGCGCATTGATTGATAAAAAATAGCTTATTATGGTGAGCACTTTGAAGCGCAGGTTGGTGGCGGTGGTGGTAGGACAGGCACGTGTACATCGGTTCACTGAATCAGCGCGGGCACGGTATTGGCAGCTTTCTCGGAGGGCTCTTTTGTAGCATCATACCATTATTAAAACAAGGAGCGCGGGCTGTCGGTAGGGAAGCGCTGCGCTCGGGTATCAATGCAGCCAGTGATATAATAGATAGCGGGAGATGCTTTCAAAACGCGTCTTCGTGAACCCGGACAGAATTTAAAGTGGAAAGCGGGAGAAAAAATTAATACTCTCATGCAGGGGTCCGGTTATAAGCCAGATAAAATCATGAAATAGTTACATTCCGCTAGTGGAAGCGCAGCACGTCACATCGGTGCGAAGAGAAAGAAATCTACATCAACGAAGAAGAGGAAGAGGAAGAGGAGTGGCAAAACATCATCGGTGAAGAGGTTAAGGGCAAAAACCCGAGGAAAAAAGCAGAAGAAGGCACTGAGGACTGTTGCAGATATTTTTGCTTAAAAACCCAATAATAAGAAAAAATGGCTTTCTTACACGCCCACTCGTGCGAATGCTTGAAGTCTGAGCTCGAACTATTTACGCTACCTCCAACTCAGACCACGATTGAGGGCACGCAGTGGGTATACTATAAACCTATTTCATCCTTGACCGATGCTTCACCTATTGAATTTGTGGTACCAGGGCAGAGTGATGAGTATATCGACCTTGCCCATACCATGCTGAGTCTACGCGTTCAAATGAATACAAGGACAAAAATAAAGGACGGTGTTGGTGCTGCCACCGTAGCCGGCCCCATCAATAACCTGCTACATTCAATGTTCAATCAGGTCGATGTTTTTTCGAACCAAAAGCTTGTATCACCCCCTAACAACGCTTATGCATACCGAGCATACATTGAAACATTGTTAAATTATGGGGCTGGTGCAAAGACCTCCCACCTTACGAGTGTTCTCTAGTATAACGATACAGCCGGTAAAATGGATGATATTGCGGATGCTAATATTGGTCTTCAAAATCGCTGCGAGCTTTTGGGCGTTGGAAAAACAGTGGATGTGCTCGGTCATCTTCATTGCGACATCTTTAATCAGGCGAGATTTTGAATAAATGGTGTTGAAATGCGCTTGCGACTACTGCGTACCAACAACGCCTTTTGTCTTATGACTACAGCGGATTTCAGTATTCGTATAGTGGAAGCATTACTTCTCGTACGGCGTGCTAAAATAGCTCCTGGTGTGCTTTTGGTTCACGCAAGAGCTCTTTCTAAAGCAACCGCAAAATATCCGCTGACCCGTGTAGAGGTTAAAGCAATATCAATGCACGCTGGCGTGTTTGGTGACACTCTGGACAATGCCATACTCGGTCAACTACCAAAACGAATAATAATAGGCTTCGTCAATAATAAGGCCTTCAATGGTGATCGTAAACTGAACCCCTTCAACTTTGATAATTACGGTATCAATTATCTTTCGTTGTACGTGGACGGTGTGCAGATACCGTCCAAACCTTTGCAGCCTGACTTCCAAAACGACAACTAGTACGTGGGTGCCTACCGTACTTTGTTTTCCGGCACGAGGATTCATTTTCTCAATCAGGGCAATTGTATTCCGCGTACGTCTTACCCTTTGGGTTATTGCCTGTTTGCATTTGACCTCACCCCCGATCTCTCGGCCAACAGTAGCACCCATTGGAATTCGGTGAGGCACGGCAGCGTCAGAATAGAAATACGCTTCCAAGAAACTCTAGCATCGACAGTTGATTGCATAGTATACGCGGAGTATGATAACGTGCTGGAAATCGACGCATCCAGACAAGTAATTGTGGATTTCAGCGGTTGATCCGAAAATCATAACACCGAATCGTTTGGGTCACCTCACAGCACAAGGCCGTTGAGTCTTCGGTATGCGCTGGTGCTTTGAAGAATTACAACGTGCGTCATAATGAATATCGTGATTGACATACAGGGTTTAAAGGACAAATTTAACAACTTTATACCGAAAGAAGTTGCTGTTATTTCGATTGAGTCTGACTTTTATGCTCACTGGCTTGTAGCAGCACCGAATTCCTACAGCGAGCTACAGCCACACATACAACGACAAAACAAATGGTTGAAAAATAATCATCATGGTATAGAGTGGCGTGAGGGCACCACGCCTTTATATGATGTTGAAAATATTCTGAAGAAAATTGCAGCTTGGTCTACCCGAATATTCACAAGAGGTAATGATAAATCGTTGTACCTGGCGAATATCACAGGCTACTTTATTATAAATTTGGAAGAAGACGATGAAGTACCAGCATTCCGTAATCTACCTGCAAGCGAAACATTCTGTATGTACCACGGTCTGCTACGCAAAAATGAGACACATCAATGTTCTTTGAATAATATAACAAGAATCAAGAAGTGGCTTTGTCACCAAGACCGCTACAGCTCCTTGTGGGAGTATAGGACGACCACGACGTGGAACGTGGGTCTAACGGAGCAAGAAGACCGAGCCAAGCGTCTCCGAAAAAAACTTTCTGCCGCGGCTTGTTGTGAACAGCCTGCAAATTCTACGGGCTCTGCAGCATATTCAAAATCACGAGATAGGAGTGTACCCAGCGGATCGTATCCCGAAGGTGTGGACGAAACCAACAGCTCTCATGGTTAATACCGATGGCTACAAACAGCCAGGAGTCCACTGAATCGCCCTCTACGTCGATCGAGATGGACACGAATGGTTCTTCGATAGCTACGGGCTTCCTCCGATCGTCCCACAGCATCTCAAACGACTCCGAAGCAACTACAAACTCTTCCGATACAACATTACTCAATTTCAAGGTCCGGATTCGGAGTGTTGCGGATAGTATTGCGTTATGTTTCTTCATTATATGTGCACTGGCTTCGGCATTGATAAGTTTAGAAGTGTATTTTCAAATGACTTATCCCGCAACGATAAAATAGCCTATGATTATTACAATGCTTACGCTAAAAAGCTTAACAGCTCAAGATCTAGAAATAAGGATCATGATGTTTTTAGCTCTGTGTTTTCATTGTATGCAAAGCTGTTATCCTCAGGCTCGATGATTGTAAATGTTCTATTAATGAAAAATATACGAAACGCATAGCCGTTGAAACTGCATTTGAATCTTTTATTTAATATCAGAGGAGAGTGGAAAATTCCATCGACAGATAGTCAGGCCGCAGCCACGCGCATTGTTGGCGGCGACAACGGGTAAAAATGCTGATTTCAGCAGGTACCATATTTATTATTGGTGGGGGGAGTAGCAGGGTTTTATTGGGTGGGGGCATCTTGGATGATGATGCATCCGCGGAACATTTTTCAGTCTTGAGCGCTCCTTAATGAGAAGCACACAAAAAAAGCAACGCACTCTGAAAGCAAGAGTAGAAGCACTTTTAAAAGATATTGCGGCGATTAAAAAAATTATTCATACCACGTCGGAATTTCGTCATTTATCGAGAAAATTACACGCTCTCAGTCTCAACAATAATGGACTTCTCGAGAATCAACAAAATGGGCTGCTTGACGGAATTTTCGCCCGTAAAACGGCTCATTGATCTGACGCCGGAGAAGGAATACAACGTCACCGATATCAAACGTGTTCAGACGAAATGGGGTTCTCGAATCATCATTGATGTGGAGGACGAATTCTCTTGCTTTCTTCCAACGAGATTTGTCAAGCTGTTCGAAGAAGACAACGCTCTGTTCCATCAGATGATATCCGTAGCACACGCAAGTAATTTAATATTGCAATACTACGGAGGAAAATTCAACAACTTGGAATTCAAAGAATCGCAAAAATGGAAATTATATCGGTGTTCTTAATGGTGCTTAATAAGGATACATGGCTGAAAAAATGTAATTCCTCGTAAGCAGAAATAAAGTGCTTCTCTCTCATTGTATAAATTCATTGTATAAAATAAATTTATGTTAACATCGAATAAATTTTATGTTAAATTTACCGAATACCTCTTCACTCTTCCAAACCCCCGACGATCATGATCAAAAACGAATTTCATTATTATTACGCCGCTTTTGATGAACACAGCGTGGGTCTCGGGCTTAAGCTCGTCTTCAGCGAGAGAGAGAGAGAGAGGGTTGCGACTCATCGCGGGCCTTGCGTATGCAGCGGTTAAAAAAGAATTCAGTTTTGTCCCAGTAGCCGCGCGCGATGTATCACACACATTTTTCGATATTCATTAAGGTTTCGCGGGTAAAGAGAATCGGCTACAAATAATAATAAATTATACGTCAATGTTATAATAATAATAATAATAATAATAATAATAATAATAATAATAATAATAATAATAATAATAATTATAATAATACCGCCGCTCTGGAGTACAGAGTGGTGGGGGGATTACCACTCTGGCACGCAAAGTGGTGGGGAGGATTACCCCCACCACTTTTTCGCTAGAGTGGTACACCTACTACTAACACTCTTAGAAGTCAAAATGATTATTTAAGGGGACCCGGTGGTCTAGAATTTCAAAAAATCGATTTTTTTTGATGTTTCAAAAGTATAGTATCTTAAGAATATATTGTGAAATTTTCATGCGGAAATTCCCAATATTATAGCTTCTACAGCCCATTAACCAGGTAGAGAGCGGTCCGCGCGCTCCTCATGGGTCTAGCGCTCGGAGCGCGGCAGTTGTCTTTAGACACCTACGAGCATCCACCTGCTCTGGACGATGAAGCACAAGAAATATTAAAACCTATTTATGAAGAATTGACAGCAGAGAATTTATTGGAAAGGTGTATTGGCAGTAATACGCAGAACAATAACGAAAGTTTCAACGCTTGTGTGTGGCACCTTGCGCCGAAACATCTGTTTGCCGGCAAAAAAATCATCGATATTGCAACTTATATTTCCGCTTGCATATTCAACGAAGGATTCGAATCGTTATTAAAAATAATGGAGACCATGGGCATCACAATCGGACCACAAGCGGAGCAACTCGCGCGAAACCGAGACGGGCGGCGAGTATCGAGCGCCAACCGTAGGAGCACCGACAACTCCAAAGAGGCTCGTACAGCTCGAAAAAAGGAAAGGAGTGAGCAAATCGAGGAATACGAACATTTCGAAGGGATCCTATATGGTGCCGGAATCGTGGATTAACTGTAAGTATTCAAATTTTGCTCAATTTTTGAAAATATCTGTACCTCAAACTTTAAACTCATTTATCTCGAAACGACTTTTTTCGGCACGGCGGGGGTGAAAACAAAAAAACTATTCGACCGAATCACTTGAAATTTGGATATGTTGTTCACAACGTGTATGGCTATCGTCGGAACTAAAATCATAATTTCTGTTCGGGAATTGGCATTCCCTTGAGATAAATCACGGGTTCAAATTACGCGGCCTCGACTGAGAGAGCACGGCCAACCGTCAGCGGCGTCACGTGACGGTGGATCATTTTTTCGAGTCCTGTGAGCATGCGCGAGAGCTCCCTCGGTCGATCGCCTCGCTCAATCCTCAGTATTACAAGAAGGTCTTCCAGTGCGACCACGTGTCAATTCGCACCTACGAAATCTACAATTTTCTTACTCGGGCTGCAACTTGCACATTTTTCCTTCTCCTCTGTATATCGGGACTAACAAAGTTCGTCTCTCGGGAAAATTACAAAAGCTTGGTCGGTGCTCTTGCGAGATTTACGCTCTTGCAAGCCGTCGAATCTCTGATCGCATGGTTGACGCCATCTTTTTTCACAACGGGATTCTTTCTTTTCTCTCGGGCTTTCAAACTATCATCATCATTGCTTCAAGGAAACTAACTACTACTGGATTATCATTTCTGCTTCGAATTATCAACGTATTTTTGTATCGAGTGACATGAGAAAAAATATAATTTGTTAACTACCAATAAATCGCAACCCACGTGTGAAAAAATTTATTACGTTTCCACCTACACCAGACACCGGAAAAAACAATTTCGTTTAAATAATTTCCTATTGCTTACACTAAAAAACTAGTGAAAAAAGACCCGATTTTACGAACTTTTTTTTAAAAAGCGCGCCATTTTGTCAATTTTTAATTTTTTCAATTTGTTCTAGTTCCGACTATAACTGTACTCTTTCTGATTGAGAATTTTTTTGAATTTCGTGTTTCAGATGAGTAGAAGTCTCGAAATCACCTACGCCGTCCGGGTCCGATTTTTCGAGAGGGTCATCTTCAGCGGCATTTTTATAATAAAAAATATTGTTTCTAAAATAAAAAAAAACATTTTTGTATGCTCAATAAAAGTAGTAATAAGCCCGAAAAGTTGAAAAATCGTTTTTTAAATTTTTAATGGCAAAAATAATCGTGAAAATAGGTGAAATTTTCGTGCTCTAGACTGACGGGTCCCCTTAATCCTTCGAGTGCATACGGGGTCGTTTTGACGTCAAAAATATTCTGTTACCGATTGTATCGCGAAACGCGGGGATCTATTCGCTTGAATTTTGACGCGATAATTTTCTCCCACTCCCACTCTATAAGTAGATGCGCGAGCCTGTTCTCAGATCCTGCCAGTATACTAAGGACAGCCATCGAAAAAGAACGTTGCTTCAATTCTTAAATGAAATGGTTAAATTTACACCTCCGAATAAATATACTTTTTGGAAAGTTGGTCGATACTGTATTTTTTTTGCATCTATAAACCTTCCTCTTTAAAAATCCTGAAGGGTTTTTTTGTTGAAATAGAAAAAATCGATTTTTTCGTGTCAGTACGTACTTTTCATCGTATGCCCCACTTTGAACAAATGTTTTGGCATTTAATTTTCGTTTTCGCCAAAAAATATATTGAGGGCTATAAAATATGGATAATTTACGACAAAAAACGTTTCTACAAAAAAAAACAAAAATGCATATTTACCGGAATACAATGATTTGAAAAACGCCTTGGGTCAGATTGACCCAATATGCACTTCTAGGTTGGCGGCGAAGGTGTGCACCCCAAGGGTTAAAAAAAATCTTTCGTACCCTCGAAAATGAGTGATTTGGGAGAATCATCCATATCTCTCTATATATTGTATGAATATTTCGCCGGGGCCACCTTGCACAAGAATCGAGGGGTTAGGTTTGGGCTTGGGTTTAAGGTTTTGTCCTAGAGCGACGCGAGGGGGCGTAGCGCCCGAGCCGCACGGTGCCCTAATATATATAAGGTATTCCATACCAAGCTGACTAATCCGTGGGCCCGACCATTTTTTTATTTTGTTGAAAATTTTCAGATTTTTTGTACGTATTGAAAGCAGTCTCAGAATTTTTTTAGATTTTTTTCCAGAAATTTTTCTCTTGATGGACACACTCACTAATAAGGTATTCCAGTGCGAACGATTCCAAGATTCACAATCTACATAAAAAAAATTAAAAAGCTTCGAACCACTACAACCGTATAAATCGGAAACGAACACTAATATTCATGTAAAAATGTAAATGTATACGAACCGTTTCAAAAATTGAAAAAGGATAATTTGAAATTAAAAACTTGCGTTATTCATTCAAGGAGGAAACACGATTCCTTAGTTCACATACGGTAAAAAATAGAAAAAAGTTATCAATATCACAAACTGCCCATTTTTTAGTATCTGTAAAAATGTCATTGAAGAAGTGTTGAATTTTTTCAAAAAATAAAAAGGGTCGAACTTGAAAAAAAAATTTGTGTTTAAAATTTCAAAAAACATATGAAAATGAATATTTATATTTTTTTTTCATAAAACTGCTACTCAAGATGGAAAAAAATGATCTTCTGTTTTATTTTGATATCTCCGGTTTTCAAAAAGTTACGAGCATTTTAAAAAAATTGTGTCAAATTTTGAAAAATTTATTGTGGTTAGTTGGGTGTAGACAAAAATCTAAAAAAATGCTGAGATTGTTTTCAGTACGTACAAAAAACAAAAAATTTTCAACAAAATAAAAAATGGTTAGGGTCCACGGATTGGTCGGCTTGGTATGGAATACCTCATGTATATTGTTACGTCCCGGGTTTGAATTTTGTCAAAGGGTTTTTCTCGGAAATTCGACCTTTGTCCATTTTTCCTCGTAAATGTTTATTCGTTGCGATTAGCGCACCGCAACCACTTACCGTGACGCAACAAGAGTAGAATTGTTGTTGTTTGTTGCTCCGATTGTTTAAACGGGAATGTGCCCGTTAGGGATTGGAGCGTCGAGTGGGATCGGTACGGTGTTATTTGAATTTTTATTTTAATTTTTATTTGGCAAACGGGCGTTGCCATGGGCGTAGCGGGTTGTTTAGGTAAAGTGAATAATTCGCTGAGGTACACCGCTTAAACTCAACAAACTAAATTTATTAAAAATGCCATCGACTGATTAAGTCGATGGGTTTTTACGGAGTATTAAAGTTCACAATTTGGTTTTACAATGTTCGAATTCTTTTCGTTGAATTTTGCACAGTTCGTTAACTTTTTGGTTTACAGTTCGCGATGGAGGCGTGCTTAATTGCGATACGCCTCGCACTAAGTTGTCGCGAATTCGGAAATTACTCGCGCACTCCTCAAACGACTCGATCGAACTTCGGCACGCACTAACGATGCCGCGTAACAAAACGTGTCGAAGATAGACAGGACGTACCTGTGTGGTCGGATCAGAGGTGTAATTGAACGTGATCGACGCGAGGACAGAGGTCCATTCTACACGCACGTGTGGACCGATCGTTTGGTTTGCGAACCAACAAACTTGTAACTGAACTGGACTCGACTACGCTGGTCGGGGTTACTTAATAAATTGTCCTGGATTTGAATTTGTTCGTAGGTTGAAACTTGTTTTACGTGGTCGACCTGGAGGGTCGGGCCACGGAGTTGAATTGTTGTTAACGATTTTGATGGGGGTCGGCCGTACCGGTCGCCCTTGTGAAGACAAAACTTAATAATTTTGCGGGTGCGACCGCTCAGGTCGCACCGCCAAAGACAACTGTTTAATTAATTTTTAATGGGAGCGACCACTCTGGTCGCTCTCCTAAAGACAACTCGTTAAATTAATTTTTACTGGTGCGACCGCTCCGGTCGCACCTCGCAAGCCAACTGACTATGAATTTCTCATAAAAGTAGTCCTAAGGACTCAGTCGGATATCAAGGCGCGAGCGAGGTGTTCTTACGCCGGGCGTTGCACGTCTCTTGTCTGTGCAACGTCTTTCGAGCTACCGTGAGATCTGTCTGGTCAGCAGAAAAGCTGCAACTGACTACCGTGAGATCGTCAACGGGTACTCGTTCGCACTCTGATAAGCCGTCACAAAATATTTTGATAATTAGCTTGCTCGTTCGAGCACCAATGAAAGTTATTTGCTTATTAAATATTTACCTTTGCAAAAAAAAATAAAATGGTCGAAAAATAGGTAACAAGCGAAAATACCCCGGACGTAACAGTATATACGCCCACTTACTTACGCAGTCCCAGTGTTAATTCATATACTTATTGCGACGATGACCGTACGGAGAGCAAAACTCAAAACCTCTTCGCTTCGTGTAATCGTGTGAGGTATTCCTCCTCAAAGAGAGTTACCTCATCAAGATTGTGAGGATTCGATCCTCGAAAAGTTTTTACCAGTTCGAGAGCACGAGTATTTAATCCTGGAACGATTCGAACTTCCCGATCCTTCCAACTTGGCGCTTCACAGTAGGAGAAAAGCCCAAAAACCTGGCCAAAACCCCAAAAAATAAATTTTCGAAATAGGGTCAGTTGAGTAGTCATTCAGGTAGAGGACTAGTAACTGCATTCTATTGTGGAAGGGAAAGCCCTTTAAGTGTATACCTGCGCCGCAGCGTCAGTTGGCAGTTAGTGTTCGTGAAGAGTGTACGTGTCACGCGCTGAACAGACGAAAATAACGCTGACTCCAAAAACCCATAACTTTAAAGTGGCGGGTTTAATTTCAATTCCGCAACATGGATACGACTTCTGGAAGTATGTAGAACATATTTTTACATCGGTTGAATCTAAACTTTATGTATAAATGATTGAAATGTAGTATAGCCTTCGGCATAAATAAAATTGAATAATTTTGAAAACTTATATTTTCAACGGTCCGAAAAGTTATATATTTTGTCACATTTTGCAAAGCTCCTAGTCTCGGCCTTTAGTTTAATGTATAAGCTTTCGAAATTTACAAGAGTTACCTGCGGAAAACGTGCGTCTTGTCCGTTATGATTTTTTTCGCATCGTGCGGTAGCCGAGCGTGCACGCGGCACTATTGAGCAGCCTCTGCGCCTCTACCTGAGAATGGGTGAAGTAGCATCATAACGGACAAGACGGCTGTTATACGCTTGAAATAAATTATTTTAATATATATGTATGTGTATATATATATATAAATTTTCTGTGATTTAATTATGATATATACGTATATATATAAATACATAATAAAATCCACCACATACAAATTTCTTAAATATGAATGAAATGTTATAACATTCAAATAAAATATTTGAATATATATATATATTATATAGTAAGCAAAGCTTACTTTTAACCAAATCCATGTCAATATTTTCTGTCTAATTTTTTGAAAATTATTTCAATTATTGCGGTTATTTATTTGGTAAAATAATGTACATTGTTCAAGTTATTGTATTAATTGAAAATTTTATCTTTTCCTTTAACACCAATTTTCTACAATTTTATGTCTTTATTACGGGATACGGTTACAAAGAATTGGTGCTGACAAGGAAAGAAGTATTTCTGATAATCAGCGAGCATTTATCCGATAAATTCGCTTCCTTGATCGAATTTATGGTAGAAAATTTTTTTTTTATATATTAATTTATCTATTTAGCAGGATACTCGGTCATTTCGTTTATAAAAATTTGCTGTAAGCTCTTTGTTGCAAGTTATAAACAATAGATATCGGATTGGTAACAACATCTGGTAACTTTTTAACGTTCATGTCGGCCATATTGGATCGGCCATTTTTTTTACGATAATTTGGCTTGCGGATTCGTAATCAGCGACCTTGAAAACCCGTAAATACCAATTTTTGTCGACATCTGGCAACTTTTTATCATTCATGTCAGCCATATTGGATCGGCCATTTTGTTTACGATAATTTGGCTTTCAGATTCGTATCCAGCGACCTTGAAAACCCCTGTAAGCCAATTTTCATTCCCGTCAAAGGTCATTTGAGGTTTTGGCCAGGTTTTTGGGCTTTTCTCCTACTGTGCGCTCGTTCGAAAAGGGGATCGTCTCCCGAGTTTGACTTGCCGTTCTTTCGAAGAGTTATATATTACGGGAGGATTAACTCGTCAACGAGTTATATAGTTCCCTGCTGGGTAAGAGCTATTCACTGAACGAGTACAACTCGCAATGATCGAAGGGCATAACTGTTCTTCGGCTCGCTTGCGATTTGCTAGTAATCCCTGGTTATTAGTAAAGTTTTTATCTTAAAGAAGACGAAATACAATGTTCGATCCAGCTGCTGAGCTCGAAAAAGAGATACATTGTTCACTATGGCTAAAAGTTATCGATATCTATTTAAATTATTTAAACATCGATGTGAATACGAAAACAGATGGTAGTAAAGTATTTCGGTTTTTAGATACACAATAACAGGTGAGCCATCTTTATTTGAAAGTTCAATTAATCGGACGATATTATTTCAGACCAATCTTCGTCGGATAAGCATTGACGTTTTTTTGCCTGTACTAAACGATTAAACTTGTTGTTTTTCGGACTACCAGGCCTCCTTTTCGGTCTTGTTTATCCTTTAAAGCCAGCTACCGTAAGTCTTCTTCTTACTGTCTGAGAAGAAAAAAAAAGTATCCGTAAAGACGAAATAACGAGAAGAGAAGAGATAACAGTCAATCGAACGACGACTTTTGTCCATTTTTTAACGATGACCGGACTAATATCCGATCTTATCGGGATGTTGTAATGTTTTTCTTTTTAATATTCTTCGAATTAGGTCTTGACTAGTCATTTTAATCTGTATTCTACCATATTGGATAGTGCAACTCGAATATTTTACCTTTTTTTTTGCTATCTGCATCTGTATTTTGATTATCGCTTGCCAGTCCTGTTGAAAAGACCGATATGAACCGATAGAATTCTATAAATCCTCATAAATTTCTATTGGAATTTTGCCTGCATTTGTCGCTGATTCTAACAGATTTTAACAGATTCTAACAGTTCCATCGGTGTTTTCCAACAGGGAGGATATGACTTCGGTTTGACCCGTTTAATAAGACACGTTATTTGGCCATTTTATGCAAGAAAAATGTCAAAATCTTACCCAGCGACATTCTGTTATTTCTATTTTGTTTTGTTTTATTTTATTTTTTTTCTTTATTTCTTTATTTTTAATTTCTACCATTTTAAGTCTAATATTTTTGTAATGTTCTGAAAATTTTGAACATATTTTGCTATACTGTGTAATTTTCAATAAATTCTCGGCGTTTACTCTAAACTTTCTAGCGTAACGAAAAGTATTATATATAAGACTTAAATGACACATTTCTTAAATCATTTCAAATAATAATAAGTATGATGAAAAGTGAAATTATGAAAAGATTAAACTTGGAATGGTAGAAATTACATTGAAATAAATTATAAAGAAGTATCGAAAAAACAATAAGGAATGAAAAATGAATAAATGAGTAAATAAAGAAATAATTAAATGACTTTTGTAATAAATGAATTAAATAAATGAATAAACGAATTACTTATTTGTATTTAGGGATTAAAAAAAAAGGCAGTCCCACCGGAATTCGAACCCGAGGACGCTAGAACACAAGCCCAGAGAGTTATCACGTATGCCACGGCCTGTTCGAGCGAAAGTATACCCAAATTGCATATATGGTGCTCGAGAAACTTTACGTCCATTTTCCTCGACTATATTTGTGTATTGTATATTATTATTTCACACGTAGTGTACTACCAATACACCAAAAATCGTCGAAATTCGTTTTCCCAAAACCGTAGGTTCTCCTTGTCAAACTGAATACGTGAAAAAGCATAAAAATCCTATTTCTACAAATAACGTTCTGGATTGTATGCATATGAAAAATCATAAAAGTATACAACTTTATGTTGACACGCTCAAAGTCAATGCCACGGTCGTACATACAGGTCTTGCAACGAAGCCGAATTTGCATGGTGACGAGTGACTCGATTTTTGAGGGTACGCCGATTTTTGAAGGTACGCCGGTCGCAGCGCTGCATGAGGGAGTACCCTATGCGACAGAGATAGGAGATAGTTCTCTCTTTCTCTCACTAATGGCGGTGGGGTCTTTGCGGTAGTAGCACCGCTAACGGTTTGCTTTCAAAAATCGAGACACCCCCCCCCCCCTCACCACCGGAGTTGCAAGACCCGTAGGTACGACCGTGGTCAATGCATGTTAGGAAGAAGACTCGAGGAAAACGAGCCGCGACAAACGTGAAAATATATAGGTGCTCAATATTTTTGGCTAATGCTGTAGTTTTGTAAGTTACCTATGTACTGCAAATGAGATTGAATCACACATTCGAGATGATTACTTACCGGATCGATCGACATTTTCAGTTTCCAGTTCGTAATTCAAGATTGATTGATTACTGAAAGGCAAAAACAAGTTCATTTCGATTAACTTTTTATTTTAACCGTTGTTCGTTGTTTACACATTAGAAAATTAAAACAACGCCACTCTTCCATATAAGAGATATAGAAACGGTGGATAGAGAACGCAAATCCATTACTCTGGATTGCCTGACGCCAATTTTTCCAGAAATTAAATTTTTTCATTGTTGCATGATTTTCCACGATTGTCGGAAGTTTGAGTAGGTATGTCGATGAGATTTGATTGACTACTAGAAAAGACGGAGCGAACGATGGAAAAAAACAAGTTATGATATTTCCAATTTCATAATTTGTTCGTTTCTTTCAGTGAGAATAATTCTTAATTTTTTTAAATTTCATATTTACATCCATTGTTAAAGACTTGACGTTATCAGACAACATTTTTTTACGTCAAAAAACCATTGGTAGTATAGGGACAAAACGTGCACATTTTAAATTGGTATTTTGCCTTTTCATAGAAATGTATATCGAATGATGAGGGAAAAATGCTACACACCGATTTGAAATTTATAGAGGGTTTTTTTCTAGTTCATGAAATTTATTTGAAGTTTCATAATGCCTTTGTTAGTTTATCAACAAAAAATACTATTTGATTTAATTTTTTCGAATAATTTGCGTTACATTGACTCGAAAACGATTTGAAAGAGAAAAAATTGAACGGCCCTAACGAATTTGTGGAAACTTTTAAGGACTCGATCACTATATAACTAGTCATAACCGTACAGAATTAAACCTCAATCAAACCTAAAAATAACCTAATAACTTCATTCCTTATGGGTTTTTCGTGGTTATCCAATTTTTTTCGAGTCTTTACAAAACGGTTATCTATTTCTGATGAAAACTTTATACAATAGTTTTGCCGTGATACAATGACATAAATCAGAGATTCATTACTCGTGAAAACGTCACTTCTCCTCATAACTCAGTGGTTAAAACAATAATTGATCAACGGGAAGAACTCGAATTACGTGCCTTCGGAATACCAGACCGGAAGTCTGCAACTTCGTTATCCAACACATTCGCACAAAAAGTAACAATTTTGTATATATCAGTAATTCAGACTGATGATAAATGATGAGCCATTCATTGACTAGACTACGTTTTCGTATATAGTGAGTAATTTAATCATTGGTTTATGCAGGGGCCAGAAGTTGACTTGACCCTAAATATAAAAATTTAATTTGCTACGGAGCAACACTCGTATTATGGGAGTACGAACGATCTTGCAAAAATCGAGTCAGCGGATTCACCCGCGGTCCTTAACTCTCGCTACTGCAACGAGAGCACAAGGAAACCAATAACACAGCCACACGAAATTTAAAAAAAATTTTGGCCTGGGGGTCTGACTATATATACTGTATGTTTTTGGGGTTGCTGAATCTGAATCCGAGGTTGGTTTAACCCCAGCACGTCAGGGTTTGACTATAACCACAAAAAATAACACTTCAAAATCAAGATTATTTTTTTAATATTTCGAAAACTATTATAGCTACGAAAAAATCGTTCTGGGTTCGTCTTGAAGAGTATACTTGTGGCTACGGAAAAAAAAATATTCCGATTTTTTTTTAGAAATCATGAATTTGAAGAATTTTGAACTTTTAAAAATCTTGCAAATCTACGATCAACATTAAGTTTTTTGCTCAATTTTTTTAATATAATACCTTGTACTGATCTTAAAAAAATCCTAAAATTTTCAGAAAGGTGTTTTTGTTTCTTCAAAAATATAGATGTTTGAATTTTTTAAAATTGTGTAAATTCACGATCAACATTGAAATTTGGTTAAATTTTTTTTATATAATACCTTGGAGTGATCTTTAAAGATCCTGGAATCTTCAGGATCTTTAAATTTTTGAAACAAAAAAACACCATCCTGAACATTTCAGGATCTTTTGAGTTGATTTAAGTTAATTTAATGTTGATCGTTTATTTACACGATTTGTAAGAATTAAAAACTTAATGGATTTGAAAAAACAAAAAACACCTTTCTGAAAACTTCAGAATCTTCTAAGATCAGTACAAGGTAATATATAAAAAAAAAGATTTATGAAAATGCGGAATTATGCATATTTGTCATTTTTCAAAATATTTTTTCGAAATATTTTTTTTTAGTAGCCACAGACACAGAACGATTTTTTCGTAACTATAATAGTTTTCGAGATATAAAAAAACTTTATTTTAGAGTGTTTTTGAGGTTATAGCTAAACCCTGACGTGCTGGGGTTAAACCAACCTCGTATTCGGATTCAGCGACCCCAAAAACATACAGTGTACATAGTCAGACCCCCAGGCCGATTTTTTTTTCTTTTTGTGTAGCTGTGTTATCGAAAATCAGCGGAATTTCCTTCTTCGATCTCCCAATATCATTTCTCAATACAACCTCCACGAGAAGCATGCCCTATGCATCGAGGACCTCCCCAAAACGGTTGTACACTAGTCTTAGTGGGACGCTTTTAGCAATCGGTTGAGAGGTTTCATTCCTCAGAGGCAAGTCCACTCAGGTACCAAACTTCTCGCGGGTGTGATTGACGAAACCTTTTTAAATTATTGTGATCATGAATCGTAGAAGAACGCCATACGTGTAAGTAAACTTTAGTGGGACTTCCCGTCTCTATATATCTTGTTCGCGATAATTACCTTAGCGGCATTACGTGTGGAGACATATGAAGCAAACAGTCTGTACCCGCAATTATGCTGAATAAATAATACAATATCTTCAAAATACTCATATTCATTATATTACCGAAAAAACTCTAGTAAATTCTACAGTACCGACCCTGCGTGTGTCGCATTCCACGTTACACGATTGAGACACGCACCAACGTCGAAATCAACACATACTACATGATGGAATATGCGCAACACCGCTTCAACAAGAACAGAAACCTAAGCGCTGAGGCCTAACAAACTTGCGCAAAGAAAAA
>OX333078.1:21528480-21650980 GCA_946863875.1 Alloplasta piceator
TTTGCCCAAAATTATGTTACTGTTTTTTAATTACTTTCAAATCCTTTGTATTTATTGTTTATTTGTCTTCAAATCTTTTTTATAATTTCTATTGAATTGTTATTATTTTCATTTTCGATATTTCTATTACTGTTATTTTACTTTTTGGTTTATTTCTTGAGTCTCTTGCAGAGCCTGTGAAGGCCTCTGGATGCTTTCAAAGTCTAATTACATTCGTTTGCACGGCTTGGATTTTTAATTTTTTTTTCGTTCTCTGAAATTCTGATTATTTTTGTGAGAACTGTTTCTTTTGTGATATCAATCTTTTTTTTTGCACTGTTATTCTTTTAATTGTCAATATTTTCATTAATATTTTTTTCGCCAAGGTTATTTTCCAAAGGCTTTCGCATAGTCTATAATAACTATTAAAATGTTAGCACACAGTATATGTATATATATTTATATATATATGTATACATATATAGACCGTGAATATAAATACGCAGTATGAACTCAGACATAGCTGTGGACTCACGCATACGACGGATAGAACGACGCGCATACGCGCTGCTGTTCTATATACATACTAACACGTATACGCAGTTATACTGTTGATGGCCTATCGCTCTTTCTCTCGCTTACACATCAGTCTTTCTCTTTCTTATTGTATTCCTCCATTTTCTTATCTCGTAAACGGACAGCCACGTTTAACGCTCTGTCTGGGTTTTGTCTTACAAGAAGTATTCACATCAAAAAAATATGTCAGCCATCTTAACGCCGCCATTTAGATCTTTGGATCAAAGAAAATTTATTTTTTTAACGTTTCCTTTTGAACCCTCAAAGTTCCATTGCACTTAATTTTTTATTGGAGCAGTATTTCTCGAGATAAACCAACTGTAAGATTGAAATAGGACACCCTGTATATTTGATCTATGTGTATTTATAAAAGAGTGTGTGCGCAAGTGGGTGCAATTGTGAGCGAGTATGTGCAAGTGTGGGCGAAAGTATGCGACAGTCTGCAAAACCGTGTGAGAGTGTGCGAGTGTGTGCGAGAGTTTGCGACAGCCTTCAAGAGTGCGAGTGTGTGCGTGAGTATTCGAGAGTGCGGAAGTCTGCGAGTTTGTGCAAGAGTGTGCGAGTATGTTCGAGAGTGCAAAAATGTGTTAGAGTGTAAGAGTGTCCGAGTGTGTGCGAGAGGTCGAAAGTGTGCGACAGTGCAAGAGTAAGCGAGAATGTGCGAGAGTGTGCTAGTGTGTGTGAGTGTATGCAAGTGTGCGCGAAAGTGTGTAAGAGTGTGCGAGAGTGTGGGAGTGTGTTGGAGAGTGTGCATGTGTTTGCAAGAGTGTGCTTGTGTGTGCAAGAGTTCGCAAGAGTGTGCTTGTGTGTGCAAGAGTGTGCGAGTGTCCGAAAGTGCGAGAGTGTGCAATAGTGGTCAATAGTGCAAGTGTGCAAGAGTGTATGAGAGTGTGCAAGTGTGTAAGAGTGTACGAGAGTGTGCAAGTGTGTGTAAGAGGTGCGAGAGTGTGCAAGAATGTGCGAGCGTGTGCAAGAGTTTGCGACTAAACGGGACTAAACGAGACAAAACGCGACTACACAATTACAATTCGCAGATTACAATTCGGCCAAATAACCGTACTGTGTTTTTAACAGTGTATACACATCAAGCCATGCACTTTTCTTGTCCTTTTGTATTTTTGATGAAGCCAACACCAATTTACATAAAATTTATGTAAATAAATAAAATCAGGAAGGATACTTCAAAAGAACTAAAAAAAAAGTGAAATCAATCACAAAATACTTCTGAGAAGTAAAAAAGGACCCCAAGTATTAAAGATCCCTAAAATTCAAATATAAAAAAATCACAGAAATTCAAAATTTAAAGAAAATCCTAAAAATCCGAAATATGAAATTTAAAAAAAAATCACACTAGATAAGTTGAAAACTTGGCGTGGGTTATTTATTAAATACCAAACCAAACTAAAAAACTTAGCGTGCTGGGTTAAGAACTAATACGCTTGGTGAGGAAAAACCGAGTCCAGGTGCCCTTACCGTTTAACGAAGGAGTGAACAAACAAGAGAATAATAAAAAAATTGAACAAGTGCACCTGCGAGCAACTATGAAAATAAACAAAAGAGGTAACGCCCGAGTAAACTTGTGAGTATCTATGAGAAAAGTTCACTGACACAAATCTTGTACAATGTTTATATTAAAATGGGCGAACATCGGTATTATTATAATTTCTGGAATAGTTGAGAATCTTTTATTGACCTTTTGTCATGTCCCAATTTGATAAATGATAGTAGCACCACTGCACATAATGGTTGCAACAATCATAAATATCGTTGCTACTTCTTTTATTATAAATTTATCTCGGTATAACATACGTAACGATATATTATTTACATAAAGAATTTTCTTTCATTTTCCTCTTTTTACGGCCAATCGTTTAAATATCGAATATACTCATTCTAAATATTGAACAAATGACATCTACGACCTACGCAAAAATAAGACCAGGCCTGGATTTACGATGAGCGGACGTATTAGAATATTCAAGATTCTAATTCACAATATAAAAAGTGATGCTCTAATTACGAGTAAATTCAAAAATCTCAAACGATTATTACATATACTGCGCGAATAACACGTGAGCATACTAAATGACAGAAATATGTACTCGTCATAACAATCTGTTTTATCACAAGATAAGTAGATTGAATTATCTTCTATTTTACCACCTAGAAATCCTGCGACACCTCCCGGACTTATTTTTCTTGACCCTGCACGCCAAGTTTTTTAGTTTGGTTTAGTCTTTAATAATTAACGCATGCCAATTTTCAACTTGACTTGTGTGATTTTTTTTTTTATATCAAATTTCAGATTTCTATTATTTTCTTCAAATTTTGAATTTCTGGGATTTTTCAAAATTTGATTTTTTGAGTTTTTCAATACTTGGCGTCCTTTTTTTTACTTTATATATACGTGTATATTGTGTGCATACGTATGTGTGTATTTGTTTATTTCAAGATTTAAATTTGCCTGTCCTCGATTATCTGCATTTATGAATAATGGCTTTTTACACCCTTAATTACGTTTTCTCTTGAATGATTTCATTTTTTTTCTTTTATTCACCAAGCCATCGCGTTTGGAGTTCCACATTCCCAATATTGTTATAATGATTTTCGTGATCCTTTTCTTCATTTATATTCACCAGTCTGTCATTGATTATTACCGTTAAGTTTAAAATTACCCTCCCATTTTTCTCTTTCAAATACAGGCCGACCTCCAGGTGAGAAACCCGGTGATAAGAAACTTTCCCCAGTTTCGCACTCGAGTGGTTTCCCCCACTCTGACTCGAGCTCTGAGCTCGAGAATTTTGTGCGCGGAATTTCTGGTTAAGAAACCAGCCTGGGAGAGATTATTCGGGCCAAATAGAGTGAAGGTCGTCGTGTAAATTTATGTGTGCGTGCGTGCGTGAGCAGGGTTGCATATAATACATTAGTTTTTTTAATGCATTTGCATTTTCATTAACTATTAACCATTAAATATTAATGGTTAATGCAAATGCAATTGCATTAAAAAAAGTAATACATTATTTGCAACCCTGCCCATTACAATGTCGTGTGTGATAGAAAAAATTTACATTACCCACTGTAATGTAATGTGTAATGGACAAAAGTTTGATTGCAATTTAGGGAATGAAAAAATATAGATGAATAAATTATTGCAGTTCTGCATTACATTTTATTGACTTAGGACTTAGATTTTCACCTTAAATTCTAAAAAGCGGCTATGTTATAATCCTTAAAATCTAAGTCCTAAGGAAATAAAATGTAATGCAAAATTGCAATAATTTATTCATCTATATTTTTCTATTCCCAAAATGGCAATTAAAGTTTTGTCCATTACACATTATATTGCAATAATAATATAAATGCTTTTTGTAATTATAATATAAATGCTTTTTAGAATTTAAGGTACCTGAAAATCTAAGTCCTGAGTCGACAAAATGTAATGCAAAATTGCAATAATTTATTCATCTATATATTTCCATTCCCAAAATTGTAATCAAAGTTTTGTCCATTACACATCACATTGCAATGGGTAATGGAATTTTTTTCTATTCGGACTACATTGTAATGGGCAGGGTTGCAAATAATGCATTACTTTTTTTAATGCAATTGCATTTTCATTAACCATTAACATTTAATGGTTAAAGGAAATAATTTCAATAGTAAATGAAAATAATATCCATTAATCATTACATTTTAATGGTTAATGAAAATAATTTCAATTAACCATTAATTTCATTAGCCATTAAAAAAGAAATGGTTAGTGCATTACTTTTTCATTAAAAATTTCGCAACCCTGTGCGTGAGTATGTGTGTGCGAGTGTGTGAATCGTTTCAGCGGGTTTCTTATTAAGAGGATCACATGCGGATAAGAGTGAGAGAGACAGGCAGAGGTAGTGAGCGTGGAACGCGCGCCTGGTGAGGGTATGCGATTTATAACAAAAACTCTTCCACTTGGGGGCTTTTGGTTTCTTACCAGGAGGTCGGACTGTAAATTCATTGAATAAATGGCACCCAACTAGAGGCACGAGCATGACCTTTGCTTATGTCTGCAAATAAAACGAAAGGTGATACCATACTGCGAACAACTCGATCAAAGACGAAACACGACAAATAGAAATATTAATATTGAGAATAATTCTAACAGTAGCTCTGATCACAACAGGAATATTCACATAATGGAAAACGTCGCCTAGGTAGCAGGCGTTGCCGCAATAATTCAATAGTGGGAACGTTTAAGGATAGCTCAAGCTCGGCTTGCAGCGGATTTAGCCGAATTGGAAAGATTATGAGCACAACAACGAAACATCGCTCAAAATGATAATTGAATCATTAATGTTAACGTCGCAGCTCAACACAACGATGGCGCAGCACAGCAGAGAGATGTCGGCATTGCAAATCAATATTGAGGTACCGAAATTCACGGAAAAAAGAAATCCGCTCGATTTCATTAGCGATATCGAACGGTAATTCAAATTTAGGAACGTTCGCGTTGATCATCAGGTGCTTGTAATAGAGAGCTTCATTGAAGTCTGAGTTAAAGTTTGGTACGAGATCAACAAAGAGATCTTTGTCACTTTTGAAAATTTTAAGAGACTTCCGTAAAGCATCTCATTTAATTCCAATTCAAGTTCGATTTAAAGTTTTGTGGAACTCGCATAAGTATCGTTGGAAGCACCGTCCATTCCACGCATATTTTTTCAAACAGCTCTATGAAGCTAAAAATTTTGATCCACTATTATCTGCGCAAGAACTAAATTATAAAATCATACAACAGTTTCTATTTGGAATCCAAACAGCTCTCGAGATGGTAGACTATTCAGATACGAAACATATGGCACAACTACTTACTCAACTTTATGGATCTAATAATAATAAAGAAAATTGATTCAAGGTAAATCGGGATTGGAAAAACAATGCCGGTCCAAATCCAAATAACGAGTATAAGACCATTAGCGTCAATAATATGCAAGTGTGTGAGAATTCAGTCGGTGCGGACAGGAATAACAGTTCAAATAGGCAGCCTCGTGGCCACCGAGGTAATAAACGTTATAATAATCAGAATAATTACACAAGAAATCACTGTCAACAACAATCTTACCAAAATTCTGGACAGCAATTACCGGATGATAGATTCCCACCGCAAAATCATGTTAACATGCAACAGACTCAACAGCACTTGCATCCACCTGGTAATTTAGTTCAATCCTGCGTAGAAAAAAAGAATCTTTGCAAAAATCTTGGAAAGAATCTTTACAAGAATCATGGATAGTACCCGGAGCAAGATTCTTTCGAAGATTCTTTTCAAGATTCTTTCAAAGAATGAGGTTTCTTCAAAACCTCACGAAAAACTAAAACGTTCGAGTCAATTTTCGAAAAACAAGAAATTTAAGAAAAACGAACAACTTTATTTAGGAAAAAGATAGCAAATCAATAATAAATATGACCCTCGGGGCTAGAGTCCGTTTTAATATGGCGTTAAATCTTGGAAAAATTTATTTAAAGAATCTTGGAAAGATTCATTTAAATAATCTTGAAAAGATTCATATAAAGAATCTTGGAAAGATGCATTTAAAGAATCTTGGAAAAATTCATTTAAAGAATCTCCGAAAGATTCATTCACAGAATCTTGGAAAGATTAATTGGAAAAATCTTGGAAAGACTGATGTAAGGAATCTTGTAGTACAAGCTGAACGGTCGGGAGAATCTTGGAAAGAACAAAATTATTTTCAAGATTCTTACCAAGATCCTTTTAAAGATTCTTTCGAAGATTTTTTTTTCTACGCGGTATCTCCGCCAGCAAACAATATCAATTCTTTAAACTAAAAATGACGCGACTCGTCGTGGTCCAGTTTCGTGTCGTAAATTTTATAATTTCGTGGAGGACCTTAGCAGTGATTTTGAGGGTGTCGACATTGCACAATCTTATCGACCATCTGTCACATCAGATCCATCGCCGTGTATCAATATATGTGTTAAAGGGCTCGGCGTCAAGGCGTTGATCGATACTGGAAGGTAACTTGCGTCTGAGGATTTTTATAAAAAACTATTAAATTTTGGTCCAGTGTACGAAATGCTGGTAATAAAAATGCAAATTAGCGTCGCAATCACCCCAAAAAAACCTTGGTAAAACGACAAATCATGATTGAGACGTTATTACAGAATCGCAAAATAACGTATGTTTTTTCTTGTTATTTCGCATTTCACATCTGACGTTATTTTAGAAAACGATCGGTTAGGTTAGAATAAGCTCGTATATGTTATGATTCGATAGAAATATACATTCGCGGAATTAAGCTATCGCGCGACGTTGTGACGTTCGAGTCTAGACTTTCTGAGAAATTAATATCGGTTACCGATGACGACAAAAGTGCTACCCTTGTCGCCATCGCCAATCTTGGTTCAGAGCAGTGTATCTGGTAATATCGCTACTTCGGTAGAAATAAACATGATGAGTGAGAATTTGATTTCCTCGCGTGTTAACGATATTGCAAGATAACGATATTCAAAAAAGGAGTAATACTTTCAATGAGAAAGCCAATGTTTACATTGCTAATCCGGATTGTTCATCCATCACGATAATAAAAAAAGCGACGATCACAATTTGTTCAAAAGACTTTGTGTGTCAACGGAATTTAAAGAAATTCGAGATACGTCTTTATTGAAGGTCAATACAAAAAATAATAAAATTATCGAGTGTGATTTCGATTCGCAAACGGCGCTAGAAAATGCGTTTGATATATTTGATGTCGAAAACAAAAATATAATTATTAAAAATAAAGGTGATGATAATTTGTGCGATGTAGAGAATATTATACACGATGATTGTAACCAAGATGATGAACCTGGGTGTTGCTCCGAGAGTTTACACTTTATCGCGCACAAGCTAACGACGCTCGACCCGCGTCCGCTTGATAAAATAATGAATTTAATAATAAAATATCGAGATTTGTGTTCTGATATACCGGGTGGCATTTCAGTATACGAGCATAAAATAAAACCCATAAAGTCAAAACCTGTAGTTTGACGCTCTTATCCAATCCCATTCGCTCTGCGGGATTTGGTTGATCAGGAGGTATGAGCAATGTTAGAAGCAGGTATAATAGATAGACCTGTGAGTTCTTATTGCAACCATTTAACGATTTTCAAGAAAAAGAACGATAAAATTCGCGTTTGTTTGGATGCAAGGTTTCTCAACGATGCTATTAAAGAAGATTACGAGACTCCACCACGAATTAATTAATTAACCCAAACATTTCACGGCATAAACATCATGTCCACATTTGATTCGAGGAGTAGCTTTTGGCGAATCCCACTAGCAGAAGAGTTACGTCATTATACAGTTTTTTTAAATGGATCCACTCTCTATTAATTTTGTTGAGTCCCGTTTGGATTGAAAACAGTGGGTATTGGGTTTATTCGTGCCCTTAGTCTTGCGCTGGGGGATGATTTAGGCGATTGTGTGACCGCGTATATTGATGATTTATTAGTATCGTCAAAAGATTTTGATGATCATGTGCAACATTTCGAACGGTTATTTCAGAAATTACGACAACACAATTTCACTTTAAAATTGACTAAAATGTTGCTTTGTCAAACTTCTGTACCCTTTTTAGGATTTGTCCTAACACCGCGGGAGATCGAGCCGAATCCTGATAAGCTCGACATTATTAGGAGCTTCCCTGAAACGCATAATAAGTCGCATCTTCAAAAGTTTTTGGGATTGTGCAATCGTTATTGGCAGTTTAGCGTGTGTCACGCGAATTATATTGATTCCTTTCGATCATCACTGCGAATAGATTCAGCATGGGTGTGGACAAATCGTCATTCGAGAACTTTTCAAGGAAATAAGGGAATTAGTAATATTTTATACCAATTTGACGATGAAGGAAATCACCAGATAATTTCACTCGTGAGTAGATTTTTGAATTCTGCTGAAATAAACTCCACCACGACTGAAAAGGGGTTGCTTGATTAGCCATTGTCTATTCGGTTCAAAATTTTCGGGCTTATTCAATTAGAAAAGCATTCGAATTAACTACCGACCGCAAGGGATCAATTTTTCTTCGCGAAACCATGTAATTAACACCGAGACTTACGAGGGGGTATCTGTATCATCAGGAAAACACATTCGAGGTTAAGCATTGCAGTGGACGATAAAACGTGACCGCTGATTTTTTTAGTCTAAACCCGAATGGCGTTTTTAATCAAGATGAACCCGATTCCACTTTAATATCTATCCTTCAAGCTAATGAACCAGATGCATGCGCATGCTGACTAGCATAGTCAGCTTAGTACGCTTGACGAAGCTCAACCTCAAAATAATCAGCATTTTTCGAGACAAATTAATTTATTATGAATTTCACAAGCACCTAATCGACTTTATGAAGCTCTATAAATGTTCCTTAGATATTTTTTAATTAGTTCTTAAATTTTCATCAAAATCTGTTTTGTAATGATTGTGGATTTAATATTCATATACGGAAAAACCAATGAAACCCATAAAGGCCCATGTTAATTTAGGAGTTACATTATTATTTATTTCTCACGAACAAGGTAACCTCAGGTCTTGCAATTTTAACAGATGACTTGTTAGATTCTAATAACTATATTCTAATTTTTTTATTAATATCTGTTTTGTAAATCGTTGATCAGATGAACCTCCTTAAAGAATCTGACAAGGGGAGTGCTAAGTATGATACACATCGATTTTGATGGGTCTCAGCTATATTGTGAAGGCACCCCCAAAGTACCACCTTGAAGGGATTCTTTCCAATGCGTCCTAGTTTATAATAAAAACGACACCAAAGTTTCATGCGTACTTTTTATCCCCGTAAAGTTTCCATATCGCCAAGCGTATGAGCCTAGCGCAGTGGCAAGGCGCTCGGTTATTTTTTATTTTTTGAAGTGAATACTTCTCATGCGATAAAAGTCAGAAAGTGTTAAGCGTGCCCATTAAACGTGTCTATCCATTAACTGGACAAGAGAATGAAGGAATACAAGAAGAGAGAGAAAGAGTGATGTGTGAGCGAGAAAGAGAGCGATAGGCCATCAACAGTATGCCCGCGTATCCGTGTTTAGTATATATATGGGGCATTCCATCCCAAATCGGACAGTTTGAAAAACTTTTTTTTTTCATTTCCTCAATTTTTTAAACATTTTTGAGTACCCATCAAAAAACCCTTCCTGTTAAATTTTGAGATTTTTTGATTACCTGTTCAAAAGATATTAAATTAACAATAAAACGGCTCTTTTTTGGTATTGAGGTCATAACTTCTTCAATAATGGTCTAAATTAAAAGGTTTTTTTTCAACATTTTTTTTAAATGTCCTTTTCAGAAAAAAATACAACAAAAATATTCGAAGTGTTTTTGAATGAGTTTTTTGAGTTTTAAACGTTGAGTCGCGTTTGTAAACGTGAATGTCGTTTTTTATTTTTTTTTTTAATTTTTTGTTTCAAACATCCATCTATTTTCAACAATTTTTAAGACTAGTCCGATCGTGGGATCTCAATAACTACTATTTTTTCGATTTTTAAAAATAATTTTTTTTTTATATATATAAATTATTATGAAAACCAATTTTTGTTACTGTATAGTATTTTTTTAAATGTTTAGAATTTATTTTGACAATTTTTTATTGTTAACAGGTTCGTGAAATTCATAATTAATCGTTAAGTCTGTTTATGAACAACAATAACAACAGTTTTTATGTATTCACGTATTTTTTTGAAAACTTTACATACACGTTTATTTCCCGAATGAGAATATTCCTTTGCCAATACGTTTCCGTTGCTCATTCGAATAATTAAATGAAATTTTTATGTCCCCCTAGGATTGACTTCGCAGTATTTTATCGGCAATAAAATCTTTCTTTTGCATCTGAATAATGTTTTTCATGTGAAAATTTGACAGTAATATTTGATAGACTATTTAGGTTCAATGCCCACTCATACAATTCTTGAACCGTTGTTGTTTGCTCATCGATTAATTATTAATTTAAAAAATCTGTTAACAATGAAAAAGTGTTCAAATTAATTCAAAATTATTAAAAAAATACTATGCAGTAAAAAAATTATTATTCATAATAATTTATTTAAATAAAAAAATTATTTTCAAAAATTCAAAAAAAATAGTAGTTTTTGAGATTCCACGATCGGACTAGTCATAAAAATTGTTGAATAGGTAGATGTTTGAAACGAAAAATAAAATGAAAATAAAAAATGACGTTCACTTTTGAAAACGCGATTGAACGTTCAAAACTCAAAAAACTCATTCAAAAACACGTCAACCTTTTTGTTGTATTTTTCTGAAAAGGCCATAAAAAAACAAAAATTTTGAAAAAAAACTTTTAATTTGGACCATTATTCAAGAAGTTATGACCAAAATACCAAAAAAAAAACGGTTTTTTGTTAATTTAAAATCTTTTGAACGGGTCATCGAAAAAATCTCAAAATTTAAGAGAAAGGGTCTTTCGATGGGTACTCAAAAATATAAAAAAATTGAGTTAAAAAAAAAGTTTTTCAAACTATCCGATTTGGGATGGAATGCCCCATATACAACAGCAGCGTGTATGCGCGCAGTTCCATCCGTCGTATGTGTGAGTCCACAGCTATGTGTGAGTTCATACTGCGTCTTCATCTTCACAGTATCAAGAGACGCGGTAGCATCTCGAGACAAGTACATTTACGGCGAAGATCACGGACCTCGAGACGCGTCAAGTCTCTTATACGCCAAGCAGCATGAATTAGCCACATATTTGAATTTCCGTTAATCATATCTTATGAATTATCGAGTATTGAAGACATTAATTATGCACATTAAAAAGATTTTTTTTTCTCTTTCGAATGGGACTAATACCAAGTCTGTAGCTATTATATATAGCATAACGATGATATCGGCTCTCATTTTTTCGTTTGAGGCCTCATCTGTTTTGAGGGATCCTCCTTCGACGATTTTCTTCGCGCCATTTCGTCTGCTACGCACGTCACGAGCGTAGGTAGCAGAACGACATGTAGCTGCGTTCGCTTAGACGCTTACAGCGCACTTCAGTCAGTTTAGCGAATAATAAGAAAAATGTCAAAATTGTTTCCAACTGATCGATCATTCGTTTCAAATTATAACTAATGATTTGGATGAAAGTGATCAAGATTTATTCGATATAAATAAAGAAAGTGATGATAGAATGGATTTTAACATTCTGTGAGAGGAGAACGTTTTATGCCAAGTGTCCAAAATTATGTTGAAGCGGTTATACCTAATCATAGTATTATATTGGCTACTGACAACGAATTCCAATCGATGAAAGATCAAGATTTTGTATCCAGAATCGATTCGTGATGTTTGTATAATTGAAGAAAAAAAGTAGTCAATATTAATACTATTTTGTTCACTGCACAATGAAGAATTTTGTTCGTTGTGCAATGGACAATGGCATCTCGTTCGCTACGCAGTGGACAAAATTCTATCCATAATGAGGCTTACGATTTTTTTATTCATCGTTGATAGATTTTTTATTCAGAATCTAATATGTGGTCCGAGTTTAAGAAAAAAGTTATGAATCTCAGTATGAATACCATTATGTCGACTACAGCAAATGAAGAAAATTCTATCCAGTTTAACGTTTATGATTCTTTCTCTTATCGATGGATGATTTGGTGTCTAGAATATAATTTATGCAGTCCATTAGACAAGCAAAATTATAAATTTTATAAAAATAATATTATGATATTATTTATAATTTTGCTTGTTCAACAGACTGCACAAATTATATTTTAGACAGCAAATCGTCCATCGATGAGAGAAAGAATCATAAACTCTAATATGTATAGAATTTTCTTCATCATGCAGTGGGCATAATGCTATTAATATTGAGGTTATAACATTTTTTTTCATCAACTCACACCAAAAATTAGATTCTGAATAAAAAATTTACCAACAATGAATATAAAAATCATAAGCCTCATTATGGATAGAATTTTGTCCACTGCGGAGCGATCTAAATTCTTGGGTGTGCAGTGAACAAAATAGTATTAATATGTATTGAAGTTGGCAACTTAGTTTCTTCAGCTACTAACATCACGAATTAGATACTGGAAACAAAATCTTCTATCGATGAGTAAAATAATTATAAACCTCATTGAGGTAAGAATTTTGGCCAGTGTTGAATTATGTAAAATTATAAATAATAGTAAATTATATAATTGAATGAAATAATAAATTATATAAAATAAAAAAACTGAATGACAACACTTTGCAAAAAGTGGACAAATCACCCCCGAACACACAAAAAATGGTTTGCAAAAATTGGAGACAAGCACATTTACGAAAGTATCTCTAGTTTAGTCTTCTGTAATAATTTTGTGTTCTCAAAATTATTGATTTATTTAAAGAAGGCACAATTCATCGAATCCATTCAAAAACTACAGGCACGTCTTAACCGCGATGTGAAGAATGACTCGATATATCACAATTCAGGTCCGTTATGCCCGACCAAAATGGGCGTACAATGTATGACAGGCTAATCTATACGTTGATTAGCGCGCGTGCAAAATAATATTCAAATGAACAAAAATACGAATCACTTTCACAATAATTTCCTTCGACAAGTCTTGCCAAACTATATTAAATCTCCTTCACTCTCTTTCTCGACGCATATCCACGAAAGATCTTAAATCTTCTTCGCTCTCACTCTCGACAAGTTTTGGAAAATATATTAAATCTCTTTTACTCTCATTCTCGATGCGTCTCAACGAAATATCATGAATCTGCTCCGCTCTCACTCTCGACAAGTATTGTAAAATATATTAAATCTCTTTTACTCTCAGTCTCGACGCGTCTCAACGAAATACCGGGTGTCCCATTTTAATCTTACAGTTGATTTATTTCGAAAAATATTGCTCCGATCAAAAATTGAGTGGGATGAAACTTGTAGGGTTCAGGGGGGACGTTTAAATTTTTTTTTGTTTTGGTCCAAAATTAAAAATGGCGGCGTTAAGATGGCTGACATGGTTTTTTTAAATAGAAACATGATTTTTTTTTCACCAAAATTTTTTTCAGATCAAATCTAACATCTTTTGTAGGAACATTTTTTTGATACAGCCCATAATAGAAGGTGTCCCATTTTAATCTTACAGCTGAATTATCTTGAAAAATACTGCTCCGATAAAAAATTGAGTGGGATGAAACTTTTAGGGTTCAGAGGAGGACGTTTAAAAATTTTTTTTGTTTTGGTCCAAAATTCAAAATGGCGCCATTAAGATGGCTGACATATTTTTCTAAAATGAAAACATGATTTTTTTTTTACCAAAAATTTTTTCAGATCGAATCTAACATCTTTTGTGGGGATATTTTTTTTATAGCTCGGATGTTTTAGACTAGATCACCATTTTTGACTATTTTAGCTTTATGCAGCATAATGACGAAGCCGAGGAGGTCTTCTAAATCCTCCTCGTGAGTGTTGTCTGAAATCTTCTTAAAGGTGTTCAAAGATTCCACCATTCCACCATTCCACCATTCCACCATCATGGTTATCCCGGATAATACTAAAATAGTAAAAAATGGTGATCTCTTATGGACTGAATAAAAAAAATGTTCCAACAAAAGTTGTTAGTTTTGACTTGAAAAATTTTTCGGTAAAAAAAAATCATGTTTTCATTGTTTGAAAAACCTTTCGGTCATCTTAACACCGCTCCTTTAAATTTTGGACCAGAACAAAAAATTTTTTTGAACGTCCCCCTCTGAACCCTAAAAGTTTCATCCCACTTAATTTTTTATCAGAGCAGTATTTTTCAAGATAAGTCAGCTGTAAGATTAAAATGGGACACTCTCTATTATGGGCTGTATCAAAAAATGTTTCTACATAAGATGTTAGATTTAATCTGAAAACAATTTTGGTGAAAAAAAAAATCATGTTTGTATTTAAAAAAAACATGTCAGTCATCTTAACGCCGCTATTTTTAATTTTGGACCAAAACAAAAAAATTTTCAACGTCCTCCTCTGAACCCTAAAAGTTTCATCCTACCCAATTTTTGATCGGAGCAATATTTTTCGAAATAAATCAACTGTAATTAACATGGGCCGCTGGATGGGTGCTGGGCATTCGTCGGGGAGTGAGGTGGACTGCTGGGAAATTCGGCGTGCCGGCGATGTTGGCCGGAAAATATTTGGCTGGTTGGCCTCGTCGCGGACCACAAAGTGCCTCGAAGCTGGCGACCCGTAAAAGTGGCTTGCGGGCTCGTTTCCAAGTGAAACGAACCGTTGCTCATAAGATGGTATAGCCTCATTCATCGGGGCGCGAACTTCGAAGATCGATCGTTACAATATCCCCCTTTCATCGTGAACGGTGGAGCGGCGGAGCGAGCATGACGGATCCACGATGAATGAGAGTCTTCATGAAATGAGCGCTCTAAAAAAAAAACTCCAAGCGTTGCAATTAAAGCACACCGGAGAGCTGCACAGGCTCGATATAAGGTCTCAAGCTGAGTCGATTGTACGTGCCCTTGATTATCTGAGAATTATTCCGATCGGAGAGTCGAAACGCATTTTACCCAAATGCCTGAAGGACTTTATACGGAAACATAGATGTGGAAAAACTTTGAGGTAACTCGTTCTGCTGCATTGGACGGATACATTGAATACATTGCTGCATTGAATTGGGCATGTCGGAGACTGAACTGCCGATAGTAGGTGCACACACCGATGAATCGTTACAACTCTTTTCGATTCCTAGGCTCCGCAAAATCGCATATCATCTCTAACTTATCTGGATCGGGTCGTATGCCATCAATCGATAAAACGAACCCGAGGAAACTCACGGACTCTCGACAAAGGAATGACTTATTAAGGCGAAGGGTAAAATTATCCTCCTGCAATTTCGTGAAAATAGCTTTGATGTGCAATAGATGATCTGCGAATGATGAAGAGGTGATCAACAAATCATCAATATACATGGTAAGGAATTCATCGAATCGATGATCGAGCGTTTGACTCACCGCTTGAATGAATCCACTCCCAGCCGTTTTGAGACCGAAAGGGATTCGGCAGAATTGATACAACGTCGAACCGTACAAAACAGCAGTATACGGTCGAGACGTCTTAGTGGGAGGTATCTGCCAGTAGCCATTTGCTAGATCAGATGTGGACATCATCGTCACGCCATGGTACTTTTGAGTGAGTTCCTCGATTCGTGGGGAGATTCATTATCCGCGTCGATGATGTTATTAAGTAACGCGCGTCCAGACACACTCTTAACCGCCCATCTTCCTTTTGGACGATCCTCAGCGGATTGCAATAAGGACTATTGGAGCGCTAAATGATGCCATTACTCATAATTTCGTCTAGTTCGCGCTTCACCGCCTCACGAAGAGAAAGGGGCACCGGATACGACTTTCAGACTATCGTCTTAGGTGTTGATAGCTTTATCCTGTGCTCATAAGTTCCCGCTCCGCTCGACTTCGCGATGAACAATCGCTTAAATTTCGATAATGTCGAACGCAATTGTTCGCGCTCATCTGACGATATATTAGGCACAGCCAAAACCACCTGCCGGATATCCCCAAAAAATTCTCGCCCTCGATGTATAATCGACAACTACGTTCCCGGTGCATCTCTTCGTCCTCGCTATCTTCGCAAAGTTCGATTTCGCATGACTGTTCGGATTGAAAAGATCGTTCAGGGGAACGCGTTTCTACGGGTGACCGGGCCCTCCAGCACGATTGATTGCCTTTTTTCTTCAAAATCCGATTTTCTTTCGGGCTAGCTTCATCGCGTAATTGAGGCATGATCTCTCTGACGATTTGGTTAAACCCACCCAGATTTTCTTCATTTCTTCCCGTTATAATAGGAGCATCATGATTCGAGGTCGACAGTTGCTCTACCTGCCCGCTCGTAGGTTCAAGGGATCATTTCAAGGGATTCTATACGGTAATCGTGACTACTTTGGGTAACCGATATTACTTGAATGTAGGTGATGTCGTCGTCTCGTGATGATAAAACTCTTTCGGTATACGTACGATCAAACATGATCGAGTTCGCCGGGATAGGACGGCCCTTGATGCTAATGCTCAAATTTATGTAATCAATCACCGTCTGGTTTTCGTGAAACCAGTCGTTCCCAAGGATTACCGGTGATGACAGGTACGGGATGACCAACAAGGTTGATTCGATCAGTTAGGAGCCCATCACGATCTCCAAGCGTAATTGTTTGCGCACTCGTGTGGATTTTCGGCCTACCGCAATCGTAACCACCATGTCGGTCACAGGGAGCTCCACGAGTTTAAATTTTGCGCACAAATATGAATAATATTCTTCTGATACGCACGTGATCTGGCTCCCAGTATCGACTAATGCGATTATTGGGCTTTCCGTCACGTGAACAACTACGTGCGAACATTTATAAAATGATTTATCGGACTTTTCCTCGGATGTGGCCGGGGTAATGCTTGAGTTGAGGTCCTCAAAGAAGTCGTAGGGACCTTGACGCGATTGGGGACCCTTTTCCAATGCGCCCATCATTAGTTAAAATGATTTTCGGGGTTTCCCGGTGCGACATTATTTAAAAGAGGCGGCGGGGGTCGGGATACGTCAGTATTCGGAAATACAAGCTTTGATTCACTATTTTCAGGCACAGGTGCGTATTGATGCTCGAGTTCGATCGCGGATTAGTTATATTGCAAAGTGTGCATTGGGTTACTTGCACGGCTGGATTGCGGTGACCGTCACGGATCATTCGTATACGCGTTCTTATTTTGGAATCCGGCGGAACTATTCTTCGTCGCGCCACCCGTATTTACGTTAGGATTTCTTTTTTTAAATTTCTCCCGCTCATCATTTGTTAGATCAAGCAGCGACAGAGAATTGGCAGGAATTGGCAACCTCACGCACTCTTAGCGGTAGTTGTTGTACTACGGTGTAATTAATTTCATATGCCTCTACAGTGGGGGTTATATATATTGTGCCTCGGTGATCTGTCGGAGAAAATAGCTTTGCAGGGAACGCATTTGCGGCGTATATCTCTTATTCAACTATTGGGTTTTTATTCGAACGCGCACGGGAATAGAAAAAAACTCCGCGAGGAAAATCCCCCGAAAATCTCTCTTATCCCGACATGTGGCACGTATTGAATTATACCAGATTTTTGCGCGTCCGTCCAATGCATTTTCAATGACGAGCATCTTTGATTCCTCGTCTACTCGCTTGATCGTGAAATATTACTCTACTCGTTCTATGAATACTTTCAGATTTTTTTTCGACTCCCCGTCAAATTTAGGGGCTGATACATCCAACTTTACCGCTTGGAATCCTCGTATGAGTTCCCGAAACGTGCTGGCACCATCATCGACCTCGCGAGGCGCAGCCGCTGCGGCCAGCAGCTGCTCGATCTTTCTCTGTTGCCGCTCTGATACGGCATTCAACCGTCGCAGCTCCGCGGTCATGGCATTTTCGTCGATCATGTTGGCTCTCACTGCTTTGAGCTCTGCTCGCTCCCTCGCTACGCGTTCGGCTTGTCGTTGTACTTCTTCTCGTTCTTCCTCCAGACCTAGATACAAATTCAAATTTAATCCTGGGTCGTCACGGTTTTGCCTATCTACGGGCCGCGTATTATTTCTCACGGCATTCCCGATGGGACTTGGTGAGGCTGGCTCATCTAAGTTATTTATTTTGTCCTTGGGTGGCGTCCGGGCTACCGCCATGGCATAAACGATTGTATATAGTTTCTCTATAGAGAATTCCACAATATCACCGGCCGAGCGCACGTGTATTTTCTGTGAGTCAATTTTTCTCGTGCCCCACGTCGGGCGCCAAATTGTAATAAATTTTGTGTTCTTGAAATTATTGATTTGTTTAAAGAAGGCACAATTCATCGAATTTATTCAAAAAATACAGGCACGTCTTAACCACGATGTGAAAAATGACTTGATATATCACAATTCAGGTCCGTTATGCCTGACCAAAATGGGCGTACAATGTATGACGGGCTAATCTATACGTTGATTAGCGCGCGCGCAAAATAATATTCAAATGAACAAAAATACGAATCACTTTCACAATAATTTCCTTCGACAAGTCTTGCCAAACTATACTAAATCTCCTTCACTCTCACTCTCGACAAGTATTGTAAAACATATTAAATCTCTTTTACTCTCAGTCTCGAGGTGTCTCAACGAAATGTCATGAATCTGCTCCGTTCTCACTCTCGACAAGTATTGAAAAATATATTAAATCTCCATTACTCTCATTCTCGATGCGTCTCAACGCAATATCATGAATCTGCTCCGATCTCACTCTCGACAAGTATTGAAAAATATATATCACATCTTTTTTAATCTCATTCTCGACGCCTCTGACGTTTCGATAATTTTACACAGTTTCGCTACTTAGCTCGATTTAATATGGGCCGCTGGATGGGTGCTGGGCATTCGTCGGGAAGTGAGGTTGACTGCCGGGAAATTCGGCGTGCCGGCGATGTTGGCCGGAAAATATTTGGCTGGTTGGCCTCGTCTCGAGATTTTCCCCAGACGACACGATGATCGTAAATTTTCACGTAGCTGACGTTATAGATTGGAGCGGACATAGCGGCCCAGTCGCTCATGTCCTCTGGGCGCTATGGATACACGTCGGGATAATGGCGGACACGTGCTAACAACTTACGAGAATGATTAGCGCGGAGTGGTATTTTACCTTTTTAATAATCTCGGCCTGCTTACTATACGGACGACAAACATCTTCACACATTCAATAACTTTCACTGATTACACGAGACTTGCTCCAAGAACGTTTTATTCGATACAAAATTCGGATCAGCGAAATACGAATATACATATATACGAGAGCAATTCGGGTGTCACGTATAGCGTGTCGACAGCGACTGGGGCGAGGCGAGGATCTCCGCCACGGTCGCGAACCACAAAGTGCCTCGAACACTTCTACAAAAAGTTGTGAAATAAATAGACATGAAATTCACAATAGGGATTGCCAAGCACATGTAGTTTCCTATTATAACGTTAACTTTGCATTCATGATTTTCAAGGGTGGAACCGGAATAAAAAAATTCGAAAACATGTTAACGGTAAAAATTGAAAAATCAGTGAAATCAAGTTAAAATTGTCAACAAAGAGAGATTATTAATAAAAAAAAAAAATAAAAAAAATAAAAAGTACTTGGCGAGTTTTTTTATTGGCCATATACTGACATTCTGGTGTTAACCTGTTCACTAAAAACCGTTTTGACTTATCGTCTGTTAAAAACGAACTCGCCAAGTACTTTTCATTTCTTTAATTTTTCTTTATTGATAATTTTACAATTTTACATTGATTTCACTGATTTTTCAATTTTTACCGTTAACATGTTTTCGAATTTTTTTATTCTGGTTCCACCCTTAAAAATGATGAATGCAAAGTTAACGTTATATTAGAAAACTACATGTGCCTGGCAATGTGTGTTGTGAATTTCATGTCTATTTATTTCACAACTCTTTGTAAGAAGACTAAACTAGAGATACTAAATAAACTAGAGATACTTTCGTAAATGTGCTTGTCTCCAATTTTTGCACACCATTTTTGGTGTTTTTGGGGGTGTAATATATATACTGTGCATCTAGAGTGTTAACATTTTACTAGTTATTATAGACTCTGCGAAAGCCTTTGGAGAAAAAACTACAGCAAAAATAATAATAATGAAAGTATATTGACAATTGAAAGATTAACAGTGCAAACAAACTAACTATTAAAATCGCAAAAAAACAATTTCTACAAAAATAATCACAATTTCAAAAAATAAAATAAAAAGAGAAAATCCAAGCCATGCAAACGAATGTAATTAGACTTTGAAAGAATCCGGAAGCCTTCAGAGGATCTGCGGAAGTCGTCGGAAAAAAACAAAAAATAAAATAAAAATAATGAAAATATCACGAATGAGAATAATAACAATTTAATGAAAATTATATAAAACAATTTTTAAAAAAATGCTCAATAATAAAAACAATTTTCAAATTACAAAAAATACAAAGAAAACATAGTTTGTGCCAAAGTAATCCCAATTTCTAACAAAAAAATCAAAGCCCTGCAGCCAATGTAAGTAGACAATAAAAAACAAGAACAATGAAAAAAATAATAATAATAAAGAACATATTAACAATTGAAATGATAACAAATTAAAAAATAAACAATGAAAAGAATAGCAATTCAAAAATAATAATAAAAACAGTGGAAATAACATTTTAAAAAAATTACAATTAAACCCTATTTCTAAAAAAATAATAACAATCCTGAAAACTAAAAGAAAAAAAATTCAAGCCGTAAGGAGAATGTCAGTAGACTTCCAAGGCGCGATGGCCTTGAAAGCCGTTTGGAGACGTTCGGAGGCCACAAAAAATAATAATATTCAAAATAATAATAATTTAAAAGAATAACAATTTAAAAAATCACAACTCAAACAATTTTAACAATTTTTTGGGTTTTTTAGTTTTGGTGTTATGCTTCTCTTTCTCTCTCTTTATTCATCGGCAGAAATAATTTGTCGCGTCAGCGAATTGCATACAAGTATTCACTCCTGCGGCGTATGATTGCACACACCCCGATTTTTTTCGAATTTAAATTGTTTATTGATGATGCTCTCAATCCACTTCAATTTGTCTGGAAGACGGGTTTGAACTCGATTGAACTAAAAGAATGTATATCGTACAATAAGCGGATATAAAAAAATCAAGACAGTATACAAGATTCGAGTTTGTATATCGACCACTTATCGAACTGCGCAAACGGTTTAGTCGCTTTCTGGGACGGATTGTAGAAAGAGAGCTCAGGCCGAAGTGAAATTAGTTGCGTGTAAATGTATAAAATTCGTTTTAGTTCAATCGAGTTCAATCCCGTCTTCCAGACAAATTGAAGTGGATTGAGAGCGAAATAAACTCGGTGTAAACGTTTTGTCGTGAAGTGAAGTGAGCGTTGCCAACTGTATTAAATGGCAAATATACCAAAACCCAAAGTAGCATGTCTTATTCGTACATCCAGAAATCCTGTTTTATCTAATTTTCAAAATATTCGTTAAGTACAGCGTCACTATTTCTTGATCATTCATTATTAATCACGTGATAAAATTGTCCGCTTAATGTTTATTATAGCTGTCACTGGATGTGAGGTTATGTTTACAAGTTTTACATTTCCAAAGTTGGCTGATTGATTTATACTTATGATGAAAAGTCGCACAAGTATAATTCGCTTTGAATGCAGGTGTAAACGCCTTTCCAAAGTCACTTTACTTCAGACTGGACGGAATTCAAGCTTCGCGTGTAAACTAAGTCATAACTAAATAACCAAGATAATGGTAGGAGAGGTAAGCTATGTGGAGCAGCTCGCACTCCAATGAGTGAAAAAAAGTTAATGAGTTTATACATAAGAAAAAACCCCTTTGATCAGTCTTCGTTAAAAGGTAAAATGTAAATAATGACAGCCAACAATATATACAAATGTACGGAGTGGGGGGAAGGAATTCCCCTATCACAGCTACGTTAGCCTATTTTATTATTATGCAACCGGTAACCGTAGCGATTCTTATATTAAGTAGCTCGCTGCCTCACACGTTGCCTCTTTCTGATTGAGAGCTCGTCAATATGCGGGCACTCTGGGGTGAGCCAGAGGTACTTGTCAAAATTAAGCCGGTGGAAATCGTAAATATCTCAGCTGGGGATGGCCGTGAAGCCGGTAAAATTATCTCGAGAGAGGCGGTAATCGTTATGAGAAAACGGAATTCTCTTGTTGGCTTTATTTCTCCGCCAGTGATAGAGGAGGCGTATATTGACATCATAGGCATAACGTATGGACTACACGTACCGTATTTGAAACCACTGCTAAAAGTGTCCGCCCGGATTAGACAAAGAGAGAACGATGTTGTGGCCAATAGTTGTCTCTTTCTAATTCCCTGATTGGCTACTTTTGAAGCTGTCAGGAGCATCCTGGACCGTGCATTCATCCTATGCTTTGCCCCTTCGCCGTCTATTCATAAGTCTGCTACGTCGCGTCGCGTCGAAACGAGTGTAAATAACCACAGTCTTGACGATTTTTATATTTTACATGACGACTATTTATCAATGGTTTCTACGTGTTTAATTTGCAAAAAACGATCAGACAAATTGCAAGGCGTGACTTTTCATAGGTAAATGATAATGCACGATCACTGCTGTGATAATGTTAGGTTAGGTGACGCAATTTTTTTAATTTCTCATCACTTCCCAATGATAGATTTCCTTCAAATATTGCCAATCGACAACAATAGCTGGACATTATTGGAAAATCGGAAGAAGTGTCACGGAAAGGGGCAGCTTGTTCAAGTCACTATGACATTGAATCCCTTCGCTATGGGCTCGTGAATGGAAAACAGTTTTCAGAACATGGCAGTTGCTCATTGAAATAATGGGGAATGACGATAAATTTCACGTATTAATGTCATACATCAATTTTAGAATATGCGAAAAATAAAAGTGGAGATCAAAATAAATCGTAACAAAAAAAAATTGTCAGATCTGAGACCCTAAATGAACTTCATACGCTCTTGATTAGAAAGAGACAAGACTTGGCCACAACCAGTCGCTATCTCTTTCTCTCGGGCGACCATATTCCAACGTCCCATGCGTAATCCATACTTTATGTCGATGGTTGTAGGGGCGTAGCGTCAGGGAGCGGAGGGAGCAGTTGCTTTAGGGCGCCGGAACCTGGGGGCGCACGGTAGTTCAAAACGCCCGAGTCGCTGGCCAAAAGTCGAAAAATGAAGGTTGAAAAATCGATATTTTTAAAATGGATTCTTGTAGAGGGGGGTTTGGGGCATTCAGATCGCATAAGCAGGGGTCACAATATCGTATGCCTGCTTCCCTGCGACAGTCGTAAGTTGCCTCTCGAAGGAACACGCGCGCAACGCTTCAGTGACCAGTTTTACAGTGCTCTAGAAAATCATACATAACTTTGCAACAACGTGTCCGATTCCATTTTTCCCAAATGGAAAATGATTATGAAGGTATGTAGAAAAATTTCATGTACTTCAATGTCCGAAAATGTTTGTTGTTATTAATGAAGTGTTATGCCGAAGGTAGTTGTGATTTTCATATTTTTTGGCTTTTTTAAAAATACATTTGTATCGATACAAAAAAATGTTAACACGCTTTAACGCTGGCATTCACAGAGACATGTTTGTTGAACTATCTATTAATGAAATTTTCAAGAATTAGCTGCCCCAACGTTGCCGTTTTTAAATGATATCGATTTTAGTGTTACCATGCACGCTGTCGTGCGCGTTACGCACTGTGACTAATAGCGATATTCTCCGCTCAACTTTCTATACCTGAGGCTTGAAAGGTCCCAGGTATGGAGGGTTTTTCGTAGATGTTTTCTATCTCTTTCTAAGGTATTGTGGAGATAAGTACAGTTATTGCAATGGTGTAGCATTGTGAATAAAGATTTGAAATAAAATTCCAACCGTAACGTCCATTTTTACAAATATATCGCAATATATTTACAAATATTATTTTAAACCTTGTTCATGAACAATAAACACAATTTGTAAAACATAATAATATTGTTTTTGCTCATAATATTTTTACGTTACGTACAATATATATACCATATATATACAATATAAATACCATATATATACAATATATATACAATATGTATACGCCAAAAAAAATCAATTTTTGTTTATTCCTCAATTTCTCGTATGTTTATGGAGATCCCACCTTGAAAAATACATATTTCATGCAAAATGAAAGTGGGTGAGGCCGGATCCAACGTCCATAATTGGCGTTTCCACCCATATACAATATATATACAATATGTGCAATATATACAATATATACAATATATACAATATATACAATATATACAATATATACAATATATACAATATATACAATATATACAATACATACAATATAGACAATATATACAATATATACAATATATATACAACTTTTTCAATTTTAACAGGACAAACATGCAAAGAAATCATTTGTACGTGCAGACAAATATTCTCGGCTCTACATAATGAATAGGGCTCGAAATTTGACAAACAAATAGAAGTTCTGGAAAAATATTTTACTGAATCAGAAGGATGTCCTTTCGCAATTTCAATTGATGAAAGGAAAATTCTAAGGAATCTTCTATTTACAATGAAGAAAAAATGGCAGGATAGCCACATAACTCTGGAGCACTTTTACGCCACTCATAAAAAATGGCTTGACCAGAACGTAGCTATTACGGTTTGTCTATTTTCCTATTTCTTATATCATTGAAATTCTTCATTTAAACGTTTTTTTTCACTTTCGAACTGATGTTATTGCGATTTGTTGTAGAATGCGGATTTCAAAAACAGGGATGTACCTACTCCTAATTCTGATACATCAGGATCGGATGAAAGCCACAAATTAGAAGACCCTCGTTGGACTTTTCATCATCCAGCGAACGGAGTAAGCGACGAAAAGTTGATGATCTTCGGAAATCAACAAGTCCAAGGGCATTGGCATTCGCAACGGAAATGAATCTTTGTGCTTCTGGGTCCCACGCTGCAGCAAAGGTGCTCAAGGATATTACAACCACTTCTCCCACGCGAGCCTCTCGGTATCGGTTAGCATTCGCACAAAGTTCCAAACCAGTACGTCAAGAAATTAGCGCAGATGTTGCTTTGAACTTGATAATAAGCGGTAAAATGACGAAAGAAACGTACAATATGGTCCGGGAATTAACCAATGAAAACAGGGACGCGTCAGTTTATCCCAGTTATCATAAAATATTAGCTGCTAAATCTCGTTGTTACCCACCAGAGTGTTCAATACGTATAACGGAAACAAGCGCGGAAGTATCATTGCAGGCTTTACTCGACCATACTACAGCTCGTTTGGTTCGAGTACAATCTGATGTCATAAAAACACTCGACAGTTCCTTCCCGAATAATATGAAATTAATTTTGAAGTGGGGATGCGATGGTTCGTCGTCGCAGCAGTATAAGCAAAAATTTTTCGAAAGCGACAACTCTGACGCTCATGTATTTTTTACGTCCTTGGTTCCGTTGCAAATGCTAGCTTCAAACGACAAATCTGAGCGGCAACTTGTCGTTTGGAAGAACCAAAGGCCTTCTTCACCCCGTTACTGCAGACCGTTGAGGATGCAATTTTTGAAAGAAACCGTGCAGTCAACTGTTGACGAAAAAAACTTCGTTGATAAGCAGATAGCGTCTCTCGTCACATTCGCTACAGTAACGGAGGGTACGAACGGTGAAGTTAAATATGAATTATCGTTTACAATGATAGATGGAAAGGTGCGAAATGCTATTACTGACACTAAATCTGCGCAAAGATGTTACTTATGTAATTTGACGTCGAAAAATTTCAACAATTTACAATTGGTTGAACAAACAGAATGTGACAGCTCGAAATTGAATTTTGGAATTTCTTTCTTACACGCGTGGATAAGGTTTATGGAATGGATGCTTCATATTGCATATAAATTAAACGATGAGACGAGTAAATGGCAGGCGCGAACAGTTGATGAAAAGAAAGCAGTGGGCGATCGTAAGGAACAAATCCAAAAGAAATTTAAAGCTGCTTTAGGTTTAAATATTGATATGCCTAAGCAAGGATTTGGCAGTACAAACGATGGCAATACAGCCCGACGTTTTTTTGAGAACGTTACGTTAACAGCAGAAATTTTGAATTTGGACGAAAAATTGATAGCAAGTTGCAAAGTAATTTTGCAGACAATGGCGAGCGGTTTCGCTGTACATATCGACAAGTTCAGGGTTTATTGCTTAGACGTCGCGAAACGATATGTGGAGCTATATACCTGGTACCCGATGCCAACATCGGTACATACCGTTTTAATTTATGGCTACGCGATAATAGAAATGGGTGCCTTACCAATCGGACAACTTTCCGAGGACGCTCAAGAAGCGAGGAACAAGGACATTCGTCAGTACTGCGAAAATTTTGCTCGAAAATGTACGAGAGAGAAGACAATGTCTGACATTTTTCGTCGGCTTCTTGCATCCTCGGACCCACTGATAACAAATTTTCAAAAATTAAAAATGAAGAATAGTGCACCATTACCCTCTGAGGTAATAGAACTTCTACTGGCAACACCAGAAGATAATGTCACAAATAGTAACTTACCCTCAGCAGAAATTGACACATGTGCGACAGATCTGTCTGACCCAGATTTTGATTTTTAATTAATTCAATGGCATTAATCTAATGGGATATGTATTGTATGGTATTATGTACGTGAGATAAAATAAACTTTCACATATTTTACAAAATTGTTCTTCATTTTAGAATTTCAAATGTCATTAATCTAATAATAAATTCGTAATCAGCGACCTCGAAAACCCAATGGTGCAAATTTTCCCACCGATAAAATTATTATTTTTTCAAAATGTCCGCCATTTTTGGTCCGCTATTTTAAATTTCATAATTTCGATGTCAAATTCGTAATCAGCGACCCCAAAAACCTAATGACGCAAATTTTCGGACCGATAAAGTGATTATTTTTCCAAAATGTCCGCCATTTTTAGTCCGCCATTTTGAATTTCATAATTTTTCTATCAAATTCGTAATCAGTGATCCCGAAAACTTCGCGGTCGAAATTTTCGGACCGATGAAGTGATTATTTTTCCAAAATGTCCGCCATTTTTGGTCCGCCATTTTGAATTTCATAATTTTGATATCAAATTCGTAATCAGCGATCCTGAAAACCTCGCGGTGCAAATTTTCAGACCGATAAAGTGATTATTTTTCCAAAATGTCCGCCATTTTTGGTCCGACATTTTGAATTTTATAATTTTCATATCAAATTCGTAATCAGCGAACCCAAAAACCTTAAATAGGAAATTTTGAAATTATTATTCTCGCTTTTCGACTTTTGGCCAGCGAAAAGGCCGTTCTGAACCACTGTGGGGCGCCTCGCAGATGATTTTTTTGAAGTGAATACTTGTTATGCGACAAAAGTCAGAAAGCGTTAAGCGTGCCCGTTACACATGTTTATAAACATGCGAGAGACTACTCGACGCTTGGCAATCAACAAACAGGAACTGTGTAAGTTCTTGGATTGACCTGATCTTTTCGAACTGATTAGAAAAGCATGTCTTTAGACGCAGCAACTGTGCTCTGATGGTACAGGCCCTCACCAGAGGGCGAGCCATACTAGGCAAAAAAAACTGTGCTCTGACGTTTAGAAAGATATCTTCTGGAGTTTGATAGTTTGATAGTTGTTAACAGCGATATCAACATCGAGATATCCGATATAAACCATTATAAACGTAAAACATAAAAAGTATTCACCAAGGCGGTGGAATAAACATGGGTGGCTGTGGGTGACGGGACGGTGCGCTGGGCGAGGGGTATTGACGGTCCTTTCACTTGAGCGGGCTCGTGCAAGTATAAACAGGCATTGCACGCACAGTTACAATGTTACAATGTTACGATCGATTGATCAAAAACTGAGGAGGAGCTTGAAGAATCTTGGTCCAGGGCGCTAAAAGTGTAGCTACGCCACTGTATTGTTGACATGGTCCTGGATCAGCCCGAGTTGGTCGCAGTGTATAAACGCTTGAGGGGTGAGCTAGCCTATATGCATTTGTCACTCGCAGGCCAGTCTATCCGGATTAGTGATGTTATTTATAATTGGATTTTCGAGGTGGGCAGCGAGCTGAAGTGTTCGCGCTCGAGTTTAATAATAAAGTTGTCGATTCGCGAAATATTAGCGGTGTTGGAGATTATCTAGTTGCTAATAAAGTTTCGAAAATTAGAGTGTTCAGATCGATACATAAAGTGACGTATTTGGAGGCACTTCCACTCAAACGGTCTCATTTTTTCAATCACCCTAGCGGAACTTGCAATGCATTGCTAAGTGAAAAAAATGCAGGAAGCAACGGCAAAAACAACGTTGCTTATCAACTTTAAAAATAGGTCAAACAACGGCAAAGCGACATAATAATTTCTCTTTCTCCTTTTCTGCTTTACCGGTAAATAACGCCACCCAAACCATCCCTCGCGTCTTTTTACCACCGTCGGTCCAGTAGGGAGCGGCGAAAGGTGATTTTTACCATATTTTACGTTGCTTTCACCGTTGTTTTACCGATTTCAAAAGTTGAAAACCAACGTGTTGCTTTGGCGTTGTTTGGACCGTTGCAACTTCCACTAGGGCACTGACTGGCCGGAATTCCACCAAATCGGGGCAGCGTATGTTAAAATTGGTCTCACCAGTAACATATACAGTAAGACCTTGGTCTTGGGAGTAAAATTCTTGCAATGAAAAATAGCACTATTAGCTTAAATAGCTGAATTCGCTTTCTCCAGTTGAATCTGGGGATGGATATTGCAGTGAAGGAGTTGATCACGGTGGACTTCAAGATATTTTACTGATTTTTTATGTGGAATTGCGGCCAGGGTGTCAGTGCTGGGTGTGGGTGTATTAATTTGGAAAGTGCTTGAGCCACGTTTATTTTTCCATGAGAGCAGATCAAGCGGCCTCCTGAAGAGAATAGTCTCGCATTTTAGCGGGTTCAGGCAAAGGTTCCAGGTGGAATAATATTTATTGACCTTGCCAACAAAATTTTCTAACCTAGCTGTCTCTGATCTCCGTCGTACGGTTACCTTCAACAGAAATGATTAGATCGTCGGCGAACGCCAACGCAGAGGCGTCGCCACCATTGTTTATTTTGAATGGGTACACTAGTAAAGATATTGAGTAAGATAGGGGAGTTGACTGTGCCCTGTTGAAGGCCTTCGGGAATTAAGAAGGTCACTGCGAAGTCAAATTTACCGTCCTGAGTTATGAATTTTTTGCCAGAAACTATGTCCCAAATAATGAATATAAGCTTCTGCGAGAAACCTTTTTGCTTGCGCTTGACAATAAGCCTGTCGAGCCATACAGAGTCGGAGGCCTTCTCAAGGTCAAGGAGAGGCACCCCAACTAACTGACTTTTTTTGATTTGGATGAGAGTATCGGATAAAACTTGTGCAAGGCATGCGAAGTCGAATGACGATCGTTGAAGCCAAATTGAAAGTCCGGTATAATGCGGTTTAAGCTACAGAATCGGAGAATGGCAGTGTTGATGACAGCTTCATAGACCTTGCTAATGCTAATCGGACGGTAGCTAGACGGGTCACTCGGATCTTTTTTTTAGGATTGGGATGACCTTGGCTAACTTCCAGCATGTGGGCAATAGCGTTATTAAAAAGGATAGTGTAGACTCGGATGATCACCGGTGGGAGGTGCTTGAGGATAATGGGCGGGGATCAGATCCGTGCCGCAAGACGTTTTGTTTGGAAGATATTTAAAAAATTTTGCGACAGCCGGTATATTGGTGAAAAGATGCGCAGGGTCTTTCACATAGGATGGGCTGAAAGTGTTGATATCGGTGAATAAAGTGTACGTAGAATGGTCAGCCCTGATTCTATTGAAGCTGTCCTTAACAGGCGCAGCTGCAGCATCTGCAATCGGTTTAAGCCTCGAGTTATCGTTAAGGTGACTGGGAGAATTAATGGTTTCATAATAAGCTCCTATAATATTGAGCTTATCTTCGGATTGAGTAAATATTGTGACGTCGTATTTTTGCACGCGTCACAAATGACTCGATAACGTACGTGGAACAACCTCGCTTCACGGCTGAGTCCCTCTCGAACGCAACCAACAGGGCCAAATTGTAATTTGTCGTTAGATTTTAATTCTTTTTGTATATTTTCGATATTTCTCTTGAGCAAACGACGGTCTCCGTCGTTACCAACATCGGCATCGTCAACGAAATTGAACGAAAGAGCACCGCGGTTAACGAGAGCCATATTCAACGCTCTCGTCACCAACACCATCGAGATCCGTAGCTCATGCACGTGAGCCTCTGTCTTCATGATCGACGAGAGCCACGCACACCATCATCATTCGTCGTTGTCGCTCTCGGCATCATCGCTGAGAGAGCGCAAAATCCGGCTTCGCACCTTCTCGGACGTCAGCTCAACGAGAACGTCATTATTATTATTTTCCCTCGTTCTTAATATATGAGAGAGAATCGCTATCGTCATCGATCCCGCGCTTGACTATCGATCGACTCCCACTTCGAACGTATCGCGCTAATCGATTAGGATCGCGCTTAGTTCGATCATTATTAATCATGGGTGGGGGTGAACCGAGCTTACGAGGACGATTGCGGAAGTTCGCTCGGGGACTCCTGCCGAAGTGTCGAACGAGGAAGGACGTTGTTACCGTGGCGTTATCGAGGTCCGTCGCCCAAGAAAGCGCGTCTACCGAATATATCAAAGATGGGAGCCTGCTAGCTTACGGGCCCCTTCTGCAGAGAACAAACCGGTAAGATCGTCGTTTTGCTCGGTTTTGGGAAAGGGAAGAGGGAATTCGCGAGTAGATGCAATTTCATAGGCCAAAGGCCCAAAATCGAAGCAATATTGTCGCGATGGCACGTTAACGCACATCTAATTCGAGTCTTTACCGCGACCAACATCTTAGCGCGTTCCGTTCTGGTTTATTAAATGTTGGAATCGCCGAGAGGGATTCATTTTGGTTATTACGCGGAGGTGAGGGTCCACTAGGTTAATTAGTCGTAGTTCATATTAAAATCTCGGTCAGGGGAATGCAGGAAAAGACGTCATGAGAAATACGAGAATTGTAGTAAGAGAGTTATCGCGTCGTATTGAGATGTAAGAGGGTTTTCGTGAGTAGAATAACGGGTTGTAAAATTGTATCGAAGCGAGAAACGAGATCATGTTAATAGAGAATAAGGATTTTGTGAAAAAGGGAATTTGCTTGATGATTTTTGATGATGGTTTTCGTCTCGCCTTCTGCGAATCGAATGATTAATTTCAGTTTAATAAAGGAATATTGTGTTTCCCGAAGAGTTGTTGAGTAAAATAAGTAAGTTATTTGAACGTTCCAACGATCCCTAACCGCGCCCCTCTACCATCCTCAAGGGCAGTCAGCCAGGCAAAGAAAGAACTCGTGAGAAAGCTCAAGGAAATATGAATTTTGCTATCGTAATTTATTGCGATAGCTGGCGCCCAGTCCTTGAGTGATCTCGTGAGCGTTTTGTGACTCGAAGAGTCGGCTTTTCCGTTGTGTAAGAAAAGTCATGTCACAATATATATTTATTATCAACTAGCGGCGTATTGCTTACGTCACAAGCACTCCGTTGAATCTATGACACAATGTCACGGCTGATACTTAGGTTATTGATGACTAAAGGTTTCTTGGGTCTGAATAAACGATTGATCTTCGGAAAGAAAGCGTCGGATTTCCGAAAGTCAATCTTTTTCGTTTCGTTTACCCAGTACGATTCGATCGATCTCCTGAACTCTATGCGCAGGGCGGAGCGCACCTGGGCCAGGGCCTGCTTGGCGAGTCTGATAAGTGGTCGGTTATCGATGGGATCGCGTATATTGGATTTATGGATAAAAGAAATTGGGTGGGATTTATTTTTTTTAAGTTGCATAATTTTAGAGTTAAGGCCGGCGGTCCATTTGGAAGGTTGAAAAAATCAATTTTTTTCCTCAAATCAATAGCTTAAATATTCAAGAACATGTACACAAAATTTCAAGGTGAAAATCGAAGTATTTTCACATATACCGGGTGTCCTATTTTAATCTTACAGTTGATTTATTTCGAAAAATATTGCTCCGATCAAAAATTAAGTGGAATGAAACTTTTAGGGTTCAGAGGGGGATGTTTAAATTTTTTTTTGTTTTGGTCCAAAATTTAAAATGGTGGCGTTAAGATGGCTGACATGTTTTTTTTTAATGGAAACATGATTTTTTTTTCACCAAAATTTTTTTCAGATTAAATCTAACATCTTTTGTAGTAACATTTTTTTGATACAGCCCATAATAGAGGGTGTCCCATTTTAATCTTACAGATGAGTTATCTTGAAAAATTCTGCTCCGATAAAAAATTGAGTGGGCTGAAACTTTTAGGGTTCAGAAGGGGACGTTCAAAAAAATTTTTTGTTTTGGTCCAAAAGTCAAAGGGGCGGTGTTAAGATGACCGAAAGGTTTTTCAAACAATGAAAACATGATTTTTTTTCACCAAAAAATGTGTCAAGTCAAAACTGACAACTTTTGTTGGAACATTTTTTTTATTCAGTCCATAAGAGATCACCATTTTTTACTATTTTAGTATTATCCGGGATAACCATGATGGTGGAATGGTGGAATGGTGAAATGGTGGAATCTTCGAACACCTTTAAGAAGATTTCAGAAAACACTCACGAGGAGGATTTAGAAGACCTCCTCGGCTTCGTCATTATGCTACATAACGCTAAAATAGTAAAAAATGGTGATCCAGTCTAAAATATCCGAGCCATAAAAAAAATATTCCTACAAAAGATGTTAGATTTGATCTGAAAAATTTTTTGGTAAAAAAAAACCATGTTTCCATTAAAAAAAAACATGTCAGCCATCTTAACAGCGCCATTTTGAATTTTGGACCAAAACAAAAAATTTTTTTGAACGTCCCCCTCTGAACCCTAAAAGTTTCATCGTACTCAATTTTTTATCGGAGCAGTATTTTTCAAGATAATTTAGCTGTAAGATTAAGATCGGACACCTTCTATTATGGGCTGTATCAAAAAAATGTTTCCACAAAAGATGTTAGATTTAATCTGAAAAAAATTTTGGTGAAAAAAAAAATCATGTTTCCATTTAAAAAAAACATGTCAGCCATCTTAACGCCGCCATTTTAAATTTTGGAGCAAAACAAAAAAAAATTTAAACGTCCCCCTCTGAATCCTAAAACTTTCATTCCACTCAATTTTTGATCAGAGCAATATTTTTCGAAATAAATCGACTGTAAGATTAAAATGGGACACCTGGTATAGACCCAAACGTGGCGGGGCGTTGAGCAGCTGCGCGCCCTTTGTCGTAGTGCTCCGCCCAGGGTCCTGTCTATCTAATTTTTGTGCACGATTGCAAAAAAACTAAACGAGCTGTCGACTCGATTTAAAATATGTTATTTTCGGTATCGTTTTCTCTTCCATTTGAACTTAAAAAAACATTCAAAAAACTTTTTTTAAGTGACTTTTCTACCCAATTGAACAGTTTATTTTCTTGAAAAATCACTTTTTGTTTCTACCTTTTAGAAATATTCGGATTTTACGTATTTCTCCTAATTTTCTTAGTTCATATCAAAGATGATTTCATCAAAATTAATAATCTTTTTGGTTTTTTTTCAGACTAAAATTGCGCGCTGTATCCTGCACAGAAATTGGACGCGTCAGCGGCGAGGCGCTTTATAAATACATTGATAACGGGACTTAAAATACATTTCTGAAGATTGAACAAATTTGTTTTCTAGTTCAAATATACATACACCTATCCTCAAAAGTTCATTTGGATAATTATTTTTTTCCTGTCCAACAACGCTTCCCAAAAAACGGCTGAATTCGGGCCGTCTAAATGGACCGCTGGCCTTAACATATTTTTGAACGCTATTATCGGGGCGGAACTTGGAGATAAAGTTATTTATTTTGTCAAGTAATAAGTCGTTAATGTAGCGGAGAGAGAGGTCAATTTCTTCGAGTGGAAGATTGCGGCTTACGGGGATGTCCAGATTGAAAGAATCAGATAATAGTCCAGGACCTGTAGCATTTCACTTCAGAAAAATGTTGTGTACACGTACCTTTTAACTTCCTAGTTAACCTCTGAAAAGTCCCACGAGTCCAGGGGTGTGCATAACTGTTGACAGCTAAAAAACGGTGAAAAAACGACTTTTTTTGGTTTTTTGCCAATATCTTCGTTCCTGTCGATCCTACCGCTATGAGGTATACTTATGAAAAAGAAACACTGGAAAATGCCCTACAAAAAAGGTAGTATAAAGTTCATTGATTACACTAATAGTTTTTACATAATTAGGCATTAAAACGGCGGTAAAAATTTTCTATGGATCTTTTAGTGCATTTCATGTTCGAAATATAGTTTTCTGTGCATTATCTTCTAATTTTAACATATTTTGTAGGAATTGGGGTATAAAAAATAGTTTATTTCAGTGAACAAAAGGTATTATTCGTTTAATTAGATTATAGGTAATTTATATAATTATATTTTATAAATGAAATAATATGTAGATACCCGCGGGTAATAAGGACTGTCGGGTAATAAAGCCTCGTCGACAAAAATCATATTTAAAATGACCGCTTGATTAAAATGACTTGCTCTAGTGTTGCATCATCTATCATATGACGCAGCCGCGCAGCACGAATACTAAAAAAACGGTCCACGTAAATTGTAAGTATTTTTGATAATATTACACTCAACGATCTAAAATCATAGTCTTTATCTTCATGAATATCCACTCCGATGATCTTAACGATATATATAACGTATCATGTTCCGAATATTTGTTATTTATTGTCTTCCTGAAATATATGGTCGACGGTTAATAAGGCCTACTAAATTTAACCATAAAAAACGTCTTGAACTTTTTTTAAATTATGTTGTTTTTTACATTACAGGGGAGTGTATCCTCCACTGAATTTTATTTATTATTAATTGATGATTGATTTCAGTAACTCGATCCCGATGCCTCCTACGCCAGCGTTGCAGTCAGAGAACGACCTGATACCAGCTGTCCGAGCAGTGGAAAGAAGAATTTTAAGTTCTTATAAAGCTACAGAGAGGCATTAATATGATTATTGATCACAAATACTAAAGGTATTAAGTATAGCTCAATTATTTAAGCATGGTGAAGCCGTAGGCCTTATTTCCCTCCTATTGTAAAATAAAGTCTACTGATAAGGTTTTTTTGAATGTTCACTTTTGTTTTCGTTTCTGGTAAAAATTACCATTTTTCGTTTATATTTTATAGAAAATGTACTTGAATAATGATTATCATTAAAACTTATAGATTAAATTGTATATTTTTTATTTTAATACAAATATCCATTAGCTGGGCCTTATTACCCGCAGGTACCTTATAGCTTATTATTTTCTTATTTCTTACTTTAGGAGGGAGGCCACGAGCCAGTGAAATGAGGCCCGTGGGACCAAGGACAATGCAGAAAGTTTGCTAAGAAGGGAGGTTAGGATATACTGAGGAGTAAGGTTTAGCGTGAGAGGGAACTGATAACGGAGTATGAAGTGTAGATGGATGGCATGGGAAAGGAATATATGGGATATGGGATAGTGAATGTATGATACCGTGACATTAATATATAGAGAGATTATATAAATGTTGAGACTAATATTTTTTTTCGTGGATATTGAGGAATAAATAACTTCGAAAATTAGGTTCGTCGATATGAGTCGGTTTTGGATTATTTTCTTACATTTTCTTCTTATCCATCCTTTATTTATTCTTTATTTTACCACTGGACTGGTGGGAAACACCAGGATTCAGAATCATCAATAGTGGTTGTTTCTGGATCGTTGATGTTAATTAGTTTTTGGAGGTCATGGTCTTCGACTGGGGCAGCATTCTGGCAAGATGTCACACAAAGTGCCACAGCCTTTTGAACAATTACAATAAATCATGTTCAGAAGACAATCTGGGGCCGGGGGTTGCGTGGTTTTTATTGGCTCCAATAAACCGTTTTTCAATACCCATCCCCAATCTTAAGGGTTCAGCTCGTTTCCTAATCACTTATGCACCTGGTACTAGACACGATATAGGTACTCTTTAGCAGCATCGACTAGACCGATGCGTAATCGGTTATTTCGCATTTCGGTCCTGGCAGAAACAAGTCGGTCTAATAGATTATGTTACCTCTCACTGTCGATGCGGCTGACTTATATTAACAAACCTAATTTTCGCAGTTATTTATTCCTCAATATCTACGAAAAAAAATATTGGCCTCAACATTTATATAATCTCTCTATATGTGACACGATCCGAGAAAAGGGACGTACGAGGCAAAAGAGAAAGTTTGCAGGGCAGGCGATTGAAGAAATGCTGCTGCGTTGGAATGCTTTTGAAGAATCTTTTTGAAAACCTCATATTTTGTAAAGTAATTGAGATAGAAAATTGCTGGTCATACCTCATGAAGGACCAGTTAATGAACTTATAGAATCACTCATAATAAAAAAACGATTTTTTGCCTAGTAGGTTCGTTTTCTCGGATCGCGTCACACTGCCGCGTCGGAACGCTTCAAGAAACTATTTTGAAAACCTCATCTTTATAAGTAATTGAGATAGAGATTCTCAGGTTGTACCTCGTGCAAGACTAGTTAATGAACTTATAGAATCACTCATAATCAGGAAATCGATTTTTTGCCTCATAGGTCCCTTTTTTCGGATCACATATTAAAGTAAGAAATAAGAAAATAATAAGCTATACATATTATTTAATTTATAAAATATTATTATATAAATAATCTTTAGTCCAAATAAACAAATAATAACTTTCGTTCAATAAAATAAACTCATACCCCGATTCCTATAAAAAATGTTCAAATTAGCAGATAAGCGAAATGCACTAAAAATATCCATAGAAAATGTTTACTGGAATGTCAATGCCCGATTATGTAAAAACTATTAGTGTTATCAGTAAACTTTATATCACTTTTTTGTAGAGAATTTGTCATTCTTTCTTTTTTATAAGTATACCTCATAGCGGTAAGATCGATAGAAACGAAGATATTGGCAAAAACCCAAAAAAGGTCATTTTTTCACCCTTTCTTAGCTGTCAAGAGTTATGAACACCCCTGGACTCGTGGGACTTTTCAGAGGTTATTTGAGGAGCTATAAGGTACGGGTACACACATTTTCAGCTTGGTTGGAATTTTTCCGAAGTTTTGCCCATTTTTCGTCTAAAGTTCCTGGACTATGGGGCCTGGACCAGCGAGCGCCAGTTGGTTTTTTAAAAATTGAATCAGTGAGGCGTGTTCGCCGGGTTAGCAAGAGAGATTTGCTCATTGTCAAAAGAAACTGGAAAAGAATTCGCGGCGTGATCGCCATCGTAAGGGAGAGTTTCGATCTTATTATTGAGCACGCCTGCGATATTTTGCCTCGCATCAACGAGGCCGATATCGAGATAAGTGTGAGCTGGTTCGAAGGTGGGATGGAAGAGAATTTGTAATTTACAATCAATACCATGCCTCAGTTGCCACGATTTAAATTCAGATTTGCAAATAGTTTTGAGAGCTCTTGCATGTAGAGCGACCGGCTATCGTTGGTAGCATATGCGCTGATTATAAATAGCTGATTTCTACTCATCAATGCCAATTCGATTATCGCCAACTCGAGAATGCTATTATTAACGGAGGCTGGGTAATTTTTCATATTAAATTGTATGCTATTTTTTTATCAGGATGGCTGTGCCACCTGCACCCTGGAAAGAATTTGGCATATCCAAGCGGATGACTGTATAATCTTAGAATGATAATTTATGTCGATTGTTAAGTTTTGTTTCCGAAATTAAAATTATATCGTGATCATATTCTTGAATAAATTTGAGAAGTTCGATCTACGATAGTTTACGATCAGCGAATTGACGTTGATAGCAGCGATCTTCAAAGATGTTGGAGAATTAGGCACGTTAGCTATTTTTAGAAAAAAGAGAGTCGAAAATAATATCGATTTTTATCGGATTCGCGGCTACCTGCGAGGCAAGGGTTTTGAATTGCTCAGTGATAATTGTCGCGAGGTCTTTTTTAAGATGATCGAGCCAAGACTGTGGATACGATGGATGATGCACTGGTGTCGTCAGTGGTGAGGAGATGGAGGCGCCGATCATCGAGGGAGTCGCGATTGCAGGGCCGGATGTGGATGGCCGGGGTGAGGGATTTGCTCATCACCTGGGCAAATGAAACTTTGTCGTTGACCATGTGCGAAATTCGGCCAATCTTCTTCTGAGCTACGTTTCAGTGGTGGCTCTGTTGTTGGTTTTTGAGGCCCAAAGCGAGTTTGAAGTAGGGGCAGCACGGATACGAAGCCGGATGGCCCGAGCTTCCGCAGATGGCACATTTAAAGCGCTCCTTTTCTGGATGTGTTGTCCAACTCGCACTTGCCTGGTTCGTGGGAGGCCGCGCATTTAACGCACCGGAACTCAAGTTGACGATTTCGGCTCGCGTGCTCGGTTCTTTGGCACTTTTGGCATTGGTAAAGAGCCTGCTTCCGGAGCCGCTCCCATCTGACGCGCTGGTACGCCAGGGTGGTGATCTTAAGGAGATCTGAAGTGGAGCTGTCGTGTGCAATTTGAACAAAATAGTGATGCTTTTTAGGCTGGCTTCTGTCAAAAACATATTCTATAACTTGCGTAAAATTTACTACTGGGAGGTTCAGCCCCTCGGGTTCGCTTTTTATATTCGCGATATTAAACGTGCCTCGAATGTCCTTCAGGATAAAAGTCTTTGGTTTCAAATCTTTTGGACTGTACGTGTAGTACTGCACTTTCTGAGCGCTTAACGCGCTATTAACACTCGTACAATAAGCAATGCTCGCACAATAGATGATGTGACTGTCTTCATTTAATTCCCGGATTGTGAAAGCCTGTTTTGGAATTTTCAAATTCGTGATTATCGACGCGAGACCGATGATATTAACGAATAAGGTATAGATAGACGGCTACTTTGGCACTCGGCTATCACCGGGAGCGGGCTTGGAGAGACGCGCCACCGACTATTTTTTATTTTTCGAAGTAACACATTAAATACTTTCGGGAAGGTCAAAAAAGATGGCTGTAAAAATTAGAGCTCTTAATAGAAATATTTAGAGGTTTCTCATCGCATATTTTCATTTCCCATTTAAATAATACACGAAAAAAATCTCCAAACTTTGACATTTTATATCTCAGCTTTAAGTCAATGCACCAAAATCAACGATACATATTTTTGTAGAGAATTGAACGCTCTACAAAAGATATCTCTTACGATTTTGCGATAAACTCACTCCTTCAAAAGTTATTCAAGGTTAAACTTAAATATATAGTGAATTTCACTTTTTGTTTTAGTTCCCGGCAAAATGTTGAAACCTATTACTAAATATCGTAAAATCTTTCCGGAAAGAAAAGTTTAAATTGCAGTAACATAAATTACCGAAATTTTTAAAGAAATGACTAAAAGCAGTTCACTAATATTCACAGTCTAATAATACATATGGGTCATTCCATGTTAAATCGACCACTTTTGAACCCGACCCCTTTCGATTTGCCTGACAATTTTTGTCTTTTTTCTACCCCATTAAAAACATTGTTCAGGAAATTTTCAAATTTTTTTACCAAACCCAAAACAAGTTATGAATTATTTTAAAAAAAGGCATTTGTTTTCTCAAATAGCTATAACTTCTCTCGTCTTTAAATGTACTTTTCGATAAAAAATAGAAAACAAATTTAAGGTATTAAAGTCTATGAAATTTTTCACTTTTTCGAGAAAAATAATCGTTTTCTCGGAAGCGCATTTATTATTATTATTTTTTTTTTACTAAACAAAAACTTTGTGCAATTCCGGAAAGGATGCCGCCCAAACTGGAGTGGGTAGAATTTTCCTTCGATTTTTTTCTTATCGATTGGAAATTTTTTTTTTCGCAACTGGGCTTATTTTACAAAACACACCACTCTGTAAATTTTTGAGGATTCATAAACGATCTTAGAGATTGAAAAATTGAGAAGAAAAAAAAATCGAAAGTGGTAATCCGCGAAAAAAAAATGATTTTTTTCAAAAAGGTTAAAGAAGAAATAGAAGACAACTATATATAATTTTTGTGTATTTTTTTCAAAAACTACATCCAAAAACAACAAGAATGAAAAAAATTACCATATAGGCCCATTTTTGACCAAACCACAGGCTTTTGAAATATAGAGAATTCAAGTATTAAATTAAATTCTGAAGAATATGGAACATGTAAAATATTTAAACGCCAAAGGAAAATAAAATAGTTTTTGAATTAGTATTGAATAAATGTTTACTAATTGTATTATATAACGAGAAAGCTAGATTAAAACTTCCGTCGTAAACACCGTTGAAACATTGTCTCAGATTTAATTTAGAATTTTTTAAAAATCATCAGAAAACTTTAAAAATATAGAATAAATGATAAGAATTTTCTTTCAATCAAAGAAGAAATATAAAAAGCAAAGACGGGCCAAAATTGAAAAATGGCGGATTCAAAACGATATGCGTTGGATGTCTTTTTCAAAAGCCCGTGGCTTGGTCAAAAATGGGCCCAGATGGCATTTTTTTCATTTTTTTTGTTTTTGGATGTAGTTTTTGAAAAAAATACGAAAAAATCATAAATAGGTGTCTCCTTTTTCTTCTTTAACGTTTTTGAAAAAAATCAAAATTTTTTCACGGATTACCCCTTTCGATTTTTTTTTCTTCTCAATTTTTCAAACTCTGAGGTCCTTTATAAATCCTTAAGAATTGACAGAGTGGTGAGTTTTGTGAAATAAGCCCAGTTGCAAAAAAAATTCCAATCGATTAAAAAAAATAGAAGGAAAATTCCACCCACTCCAGTTTGGGCGACATTCTTCCCCGAATTGAACAAAGTATTTTTTTAGAAAAAAAAAACAAAAAATAAAAAATGCGCTTTCGAGAACACGATGGTTTTTCTCGAAAAAGTGAAAAATTTCATAGACTCAAATATCTTAAATTTGTTTGTATGTTTTTTCGAAAAGTACATTTAAAGACAAAAATTCTCGAAAAAAAACGTCCCAATTGGTCAATTTTAGAAGAAGTTATAGCTATTTGAAAAAACAAAAGGCTTTTTTTTAAATAATTCATGACTTTTTTTGGGTTGGGTAAAATAATTTGAAACTTTCCTGAAAAATGTTTTTAATGGGGTAGAAAAAAGACAAAAATTTTCAGCCAAATCGAAAGGGGTCGGGTTTAAAAGTGGTCGATTAGACATGGAATGCCCTATATATAGTTGAATGTGAATAACTTTTGAATGATTGAGTCTATCGACAAATCATAGGAAATCTTTTTTGTAGAGCGTTCAATTCTCTACAAAAAAAACGTATTGTTCATTTTGGTGCAATGACTAGAAGCCGAGGTATAAAATGTCAAAGTTTGAATTTTTTTCCCCGTGTTATTTAAATATGAAATAAAAATATGTGATGAGGAATCTTATAAATATTTTTATTAAGAGCTCTAATTTCAACAGGCATCTTTTTTCACCCTCCTGAAATTATTTAATATGTTTCTTCGAAAAGTAAAAAATGGTCGCTTTTTTGAATCAGTCTAATATTTAGTTTTCAAATGTTTGTGTATTTTCAGAAGACTGGTCACTTTGATGTCACTTCATACAAATGAATTCGATTTTGCCGGCAATTTTGGTGAGATTTATTTAAATTGTATACATTTAAAAGTTGTCACGAATATTACCGGTATATATTTTTACTTTACTCCAGGTAAAATATAGGTAAAATGGGCAGAATAGCGACTTTAAAATTCTGTTAATCAGTCACTTCGGTAACGCTAAACCAAATGTAGCATTAATCCCAGATAGACAAACGTGCTGTACGAAATCGCATGACGGCACAGTAACGCAATTATGACGGTAAAGTACGGCATAGCGTGTCATCATTCAATAGTTTTCTACGTCCAAATTACGTAGCATATTGACGCCACGTGCCGTCAGATTTGCGTTATAACTATGTTCAGATCTAACGTTAGAATGCAACAATCCAACAGCACGCTGTGCTGCGTATTTGCTTCTTAATTGCAGCACGTTGTGGCTGCGTATTTGCGTCTTAATTGCAGCACGTCGTTCTGTTTATGATGTAGTTCAGCTAGCCGTCACAACGTATCGCAAACCCCTCGCTATTGTTCTCACATGCGATGAAGACACGCCAAGGGCATTTAAGTAAAATTCAATTAAGATAAGAAAAAATTCAGCTTGATGCAATATGACACGGCACATGTGCGCCACGACGTGCTGCGAAAACGCTGATAATACGCAGCACAACGTGGCGCCAATATACCAGGTGTGTAAGTATGAAACCGGAATTTGCCCATAGGTGGCGCTAGATGTCGATGCAGTTACCGACACATCACGTCAGCGATGTCTTGTTATTGTATTGATATCCGACAAAGATTTCCAACTCACAATAACACGAGTTTCATTCAGTAGCATTAGTTTATTAGAGATAAACATGTCGAGTTTTGTGCCAACAAATTACGATTTGCGGACAGCCCTACTTTTCTGTTTTCATCTGAAGAAAACCGCAGCTGAATCGCATCGAATGCTTCTGGAGGCGTTTGGTGAGCATGCTCTCGGTAAAACACAATGTTTCGAGTGGTTTAAACGGTTCAAAAGTGGCGATTTTGACGTGAGGAACGAAGAACGTGGAAGACTACCGAAAAAGTTTGAAGACGCTGACCTGCAAGCCTTGTTGGACGAAGACGACGCTCAAACACAACAACAACTGGCGGATCAGTTAAAGGTGACCCGAGAAGCCATCTCCCTTCGGTTAAAAGCCATGGGAAAGATACAAAAGGTGGGGAAATGAGTTTCATACTTTCGAAATTCCGGTTTCATACTTACACACCTGGTAACGTCAAAACAAGGTTTCAATCACAGTGAACTACGCGAATATGCTGCAAATGTGCAGCACGCCATGCTGCAAATACGCTGCAAATACGCGGTGTTGCAAATATGCTGTAAATGTGCAGCACGCCAGGTTACAAATGTGCTGCAAATGAGCAGCACGCCAGGTTGCAAATATGCTACAAATGTGCAGCTGCATATTTGCAGCATTATTGCAACATTATTACCTAATCTCGCGTCGTTAGAATGGAGCTTAATGCGGACGAAGAAAGCTGTTTACTAACGCCACGGCTTGCTCTCGAGTGACGTGCTGTTGCCGATAATATGACGCATATGTCTATTTGGGAATAGTAGCGTGACCAATGTTACCGCTACACGGATTTTAAGCGTATGTTTTGAATATAGTGTTACCGAAATTACCTTTTGGCTGAAAGACTGTTGAGCGAATGAGTTCTCGCACTCGAATCTCCCGCGCCTGCGTGCGCATAAAACGACAGTGTGACTGTATGACGAGAGAGAATGTTCTAGTCGCGCATGGTAACTAGAAAACCGGAAGACGGTCTTTATCTTTTCAGTCTTACACGAGGTCTCGACCAACCAACAGTATTCGCTGTATATTCCTTTGCGTTACAATAAAAGTTTATAAATCGCTCATCTTTATAAATAGACTGGTCATCTCTTTTCTTTACTCAGAATCTTTATCCCACTGATTTATTGAGGAAATTTTACAAAGTCTATGGTCATCGAAATACACGATGAATTGTACAATCAGTGTCCATATACACTTCTTGCCCTAGAATCAGTTTTTTTTCAATGTATATCGGTTTTATCGTTATGAACACTGTTACGTCCTGACGTAACGTCCATAAATGAGATTATTTAACGAAACTTCCACCGAAAACATAATTAAAAACTTGAAGATTTGTGAGAGAAAGGTTTGTCGTTTCCTACGTTATTCCGTTCAATTCAATAATAAAAATTAGAAATTCACATTACCGACTGAAAATCTCAAGGAAAAGGCCATCGGTAAATGTTACGCAAAGTTTGGTTGGGACAAGGGTTGCGTAAGGTTGCATGCTCACCAAATTTTTGCACTCCTTCGTTTTCCTTGGCGGAAATCTGGTTGGGACTAGGGTTGCGTCAGGTTGCACGCTCACCAGAGATTCACCCGAGATACTCTCCCCTTAAATCCCATGAGAGTCACCCCCCCCCCGTACCGCGCAAAAAGAAAAGAACACGCAGAGCCGGACGAAGATATCAATTACGTAAACTCGACGCGATATATTTGAATCCATGGCCAAAAAGGTTAAATCCTGTTCAAAGATCTAAATCAAATTATCATGGAGTACAGGCCTTGCCCGCAGAAACAAAGATAGTTAGAGAGGCTCCAAAACCCACAATTATTTGCACTGAAATCATTAAACATCCAATAACTATTTACAAACTACGGCCGATCGATTTTTCCCCAATCATTCCTTCATTTATTAAAACTAACGATCAGGATCCACGTGGTAAAACTAACAGTAATTTATATCGAAACGAAAGATCCGAAAATTCAATAGACATCAACGTGATTAAAGGTTCAACAGTGATTTCAAGCCCATTTCCCGAGTAATTTTCCGAAAGGTTAGACTCGAAAACCGGGGCAGACGTGTTCGAGATTGATTCCAGGAGTAGTACGGAAATTTAATTCCACGACTAGAGAGTCTCAATCAAATTCAGCACGTCATACGTCAGAAATTATTAATAGTTCGCGAAAACTCCCAGTTTTGACGTAACAACACGATTGCAATAACTTTTTTGAATTATTTTAACATGATATCGGTATAATATTTTAATGCTGAACTATATTTTTGTTCGGTGTCGTGGAAGTGACCTATCTGAGAAATTTATTATGTTGCAGAAATACTCGCATCATGATTATTCAAACCCCAAAAACACCAAAAATGGCGTACAAAAATTGAAGACAAGTATATTTACGAAAGTATCTCTAGTATAGTCTTCTTACAAAAAGTTGTGAAACGAATTGACATGGAACTAAAAATAAAAAAAAATAAAAGGTACTTGGCGAGTTTTTTCACTAAGCACATAGTGACATTCTTGTGTTTACCTGTTCACTAAAAAACCGTTTTGACTAATCTTCCGTTAAAAATGAACTCGCCAAGTACTTTTTATTTTTTTGATTATTTTGTTGATTGATAATTTCTCTTTGTTGACAATTTTCACTCGATTTCACTATTTTTGAAATTTTTACCGTTTGGATTTTGTCGAATTGTTCTATTTCGACTGCACCCCAAAAATCATGATTGCAAAGTTAACGTCACATTTGGAAATTCAATGTGCTTGGCAATGCACATTGTGAGTTTCATGTCAATTTATTTCACAACTTTTCGTAAAAAGACTAAACTAGAGATACTTTCGTAAATGTGCTTGTCTCCAATTTTTGTATACTATTTTTGGTGTTTTTTGGGGTGATTTATCCCCTTTTTGCAAAGTGTTTTCATTCAGGGTTTCAACTATACATAATTCATAATTCTATTTGATTATATAATTTTATATTATTTATAATCTCATGTAATTATATTATTTTTATATACTTAATTTATAATTTTGCTTGTCTGAAGGACTGCAAAAGTTATATTGTAGTCACCAAATCATCTATCGGCGAGAGAAAGAATCATAAACCTCATTATAGATAAAATTGTTACCAGTGCGCAGCAAACAAAATGCTATGAAATCTGGGATTCATGGTTTTTCCATAAATTACCATGAACAATAAAGAATTATACGTCTCATAATTGACAGTCCTCTTTTTGAGTAGGTTGTAATATCTAATCCGTATCTAAATGTATGCTAAACTATTTATTGGATTGAAAAACAAAAAAATGTACCCGTCATTGGCGTTTTGCAAACAGCTTTTTTCTAGTTTTTAGTATTACATGCAAGAATCTACAAAGATGTATATAATATTATATTATTTATTTCATTTGAATATATAATTTTCATGTAATTATAATAATTTGTTTATTGATGGACTACACAAGTGATATTTGAAATAACAACGTCCATCGGAGAGAGAAAATCATCAACCTCAAGAAGGATAGTATTTTGTCCATTTCCCAGTAAACAAAATGCTCTTGTCCATAGTGCAGCGAACAAAATGCTCTTGTCAATTGCATAGCAAAGAAAATTCTTCATTGTGCAGTGGAAAAAATAGTATTAATATTGACGTTCACAACTGTTTTTCAACTAAAATGGAGAGTGAGATTCTGTATATAAAAGCTTCCATCGATGAGTAAAAAAATTATAAACCTCATCATGGAAAGAATTTTGACCAGTGCGTAGTAGGGATCGGCAAAATTATCATTTGAAATTATGATTATTTGATTACGAGATCAATTCATAATTCCAGGGAAGAATTTCGTGATTAATTATAGATTTATAACCTCAGGAATTCGTTGATAATTACTTGAGTAATTGGTAATTCGTCTTTGCAAAGCCCAATTTTTCGGTTAATGATTAATCATCATTCAATGATTATTGAATACACAATCAATCATTAATCAGAAAGGCCGATTAACCAATTATTCTAGCAGTTAGTATTCATATTTATACTTTTCTTAATTATTTCGTATATAGGTAATTGAATATGGAAATTTAGCAATTACTTTGTTAATTGTCAATCAGAATTTTGGAAAATTGGACAATTTCAGTAATGAGTAATCTTCATTGAAAAGTTTCAAATTATTCCATTATTTATTAATCAAGATCCATGAATACAAATTATTCCAATCAATCATTAATTAAAGTGAAAAAAATGTCGATTACAAAATCTTTAAGTAATCGACATCAATAATTCTTTGATTATATTGTTAACGATTAATTGAATAAGAAATTATACGATTAATGCACATTATGCACTCCATGCGCGGTATTGCGTGAAAACAGTGAAACAGTAAAAAAATACCTCTGCCCACGGAAACCGATATTTGGGGTACATAGAAATTACCTTTTATAGCATTCTATGGTATGGTATGGTATTTTATTTTTATGATATGATATGGTATTTTCTATTTTGCATGGAAAAGTTGAAAAATTACCCATACCCACGCAATGCAATTCATGGATACCATAAAAATCATCCTTTGTCGAATGACAACATGGTAATGTTGGAAATGTCCACGTAAATCCATGTTGAGTCGTGGAAAAAAATTTCTCAAACTATTAATTGAATAATCAAGAAGTTCCATATTTTGATTAACAATTAATGAAGTAATTTGTACGAACTTGACTTCGATTAAGGATTAATGGAAATAACCAACAATCATTTTTTTCCAATTACCGATTGATTTAGTAATGAATCATTCTTAAACCCGATTACAAGGTGCCAAAACAATCAAAAATTCGCTACTTCTGATTGATGATTAATTACGCAATCGGATAACTTTTAATAGTGATTAATCATTTTTCCAGTAATCAAGTAATTACTCAAGTCAATTGACAATTAATGGATCAACTGAATCATTTGCTATAACCGATTAATGGAATAATGCATTCTGTCTATACTCAATTACTGATTATTTCAGTAATCGGTTCCATTGTTATCTGAATTAATAATTGATCAGTTAGTGCATTATCGTCAATCCTGATTGACGATAATGCATTAACTCAATTAAGGATGGACAAATGTAATTACGATAAAAGCAAAAAATATTAATGAATTAATCATTAATGCCGATCTCTGGTGCGTAGCGAACAAAATACTATACAACGAAGATTGATATTAATCATATTTAGTATGATATCAAATTGTATCATATAAAATTTTTCTTACAGTTCCCAATAAATTCTGAATAAATTTTTCTGATAGATCACAATAAATTCTAAATGAATTTTCCCAATAGATCACAGAAAATTCTAATTACATTCCAACAGCACAAATCACTACACCAAACTTTTCGGTACAAAATGTAAATATTCTTTTTGAACTTTAATTGATTGATCAAATAATTTCCATCAGCGCTTATATATCTTCGCTGTTTCTATTTGCGATGAGTGTCCTTAAACCACGTAATTGAAGTATTTTTTAATATTTAATTAAAATAAACTGAAACAAAGGCGACGATATATATACATTAGACTGTCCGGAAAGAAATCGATATTTTTTTTTCTGTTGCATCCACCAAAAAAAGGTAAATTAAGGTGAAAAATAAAGAATCCCCGTGGGAGTGCTAAAAAAAAAAATTATTTCGAACGGCGCATTGCATTTGAATATTTTCCATAAGAATAACACAGGAAAATATTGGCAATTCTGAACGTCATAGTAGAACTCTTTGGAAATAAATCTCACAAAAAAGTCATTACCCCACACAACAAAAATACGTCCCAAGTACGTCTTTCGGACATCACGTCAATTGTCCCGTGATGGTAATGGGATGGTCCCATGGGATTCCCATGGGCTCTAAAGTGCCCGCAGTGATTACCGGAATGGAATCGTCCCATTGTCGTCCCGGGATTTCTTCGGGACGTCTCTTAAACTGTAAATACAGCAGAGTGGAGATATCGATGAGATATTATCGAGACTTCTTAAAGACGTCACCAAGGTATTCCAGAATTATCAGACCTAGCAATCCCGTAGTGAAAAACTCCATTGAATCGCCAATGGCAACCAATGATCCTCATACGACTCCATTGGACAATGAATGGGGACCCATTGACATTTCCGCATTTGTCAATGGCGTACAGGGCTGACCATTGATCAGTGAATGGGTATCCATTGAACATCAAATGCGGATGAATCGAATGATCATCATTACTCAATGATGCTCATTGGAAAGCCAATGCGGATGAATCGAATGATCATCATTACTCAATGATGCTCATTGGAAAGCCAATGCGGATGTATCGAGCGATCAGCATTGCCCAATGGTGTCCATGGGAAGGTAAATGTTGATGAACGAAATGATCCACTTTACCCAATTATGTCCATTGGAAAGTCAATGCGGATGAACTGAAAGATCAGCATTTCCCACAGATGTTCATTGGAACCCAAATGCGGCTAATGTTGAAATGATCAGCATTTACCAAGGATACCCATTGAATAATAAGTAACTACGAATTATACAATGATCAACATTTATCAATAATGTCACTTCATTGATGACTGATCGAATGATGAGCAGCATTCGTTAACGATGTTGCAATCCATATTCGAGGTTCAATGCTGAACAATTGAACCCATCGATCGATGAGAATTTTTCCGAATGCGATATTTCTCAAACGGCGGTGAATTAATAAAATTAAGTAAGAGTAGATGTCGCTGATTCTCATATATGAACCAAATATTTTCTTCAATTGTAATAAATGCTGATGATTATATGGATGGACAATTAATATTAGCATAAGCTCGGAAATTATTCGAAAGTAATTTAAAAAAAAATATATTATAAACTGCTCATCAAGTACGCGTACGTTTGGGATAAATGATTTTTAAAACCGTTTATTTTTAACATATACACATAATTTTATCAGTCCTTCACAACCCGATTTGTGAGAGGAGAAACGTATATACTTTCATTATCAATCGTCATCTGAATACACTTACATTCTATTTTCTCAATTCTGAGCTTCAATAATTTCTATTAAATGTAATAATATATATAATGCGTATATAATTATTGGTCGTTATGCTAATACTAGCATTATGATTAACCTTACTTACTGATAACTTACATCATTTGATTATTTAATGCGTAATTCCATGTATATATAGCAATTATATGAAAGAATCTCCATTGATGATCCCATTTATTACCCATTGCCCACAAACACCAATGGAGGTGAATGGCGAATTAACTAGGGAGATTGTCTCCATTGAATCCCCATGGGATAATCCCCATTTTGTTTCAAATGGGAAATTCAATGGCGAAAATCCCCTTAGGCAATTCGGCATTCATCTCCATTGGTTATTTTGGCAATGGGGAATGAATGGGGATTTTTCAATGGCGACGAATGGAGTTTTTCACTACGGGGCCCAATAAACAGCGATACCACTTGAACGGTTGTTCCAAGCTAATTGTTCGTAAGGACTTTTTTGTAGGGAATTCAATTCTCTATCAGAATATCATACGGACATTTTTGTGAGATTTTTTCCTGAAGAGTTCTACTACGACTTTCAGAAGTGCCAATATTTTCCTGTGTTATTCTTATGGAAAAAATTCAAACGCAATGCGCCGTTCAAAATAATTTTTTTTTGAGCTCTCCTTCGGGGATTCTTCATTTTTTACCTTGATTTACCTTTTTTTTGGTGGATGCAACCGAAAAAAAAATATCGATTTTTTCCGCACGGTCTAATATATATAAATATATAGTAACGCGATTCATGTTTCATGAAGAAATAAATGAAACGAACACTGCAATTTATAAACAAAAAGTTGTTCAAGAAGACAATTGCATCGATATTTATAGGTTATGCATGACGATGCGTAGCGCTCACAGCGCTCAACGGCTCAAAGCATCCAAGACGAAATGCAGCCTGTATAAGCTAGTCAAAAGTGTGCGGAAAGCATGGAAACTGGCCACGAGCCAATCCCTGACCACGGTCGTGCATATAGGTCTGGAAACTCTAGTGATGGGGGGTGACCAACTTAGTGTGACTATCTTGTACTTGACATTACTCCCACCTGCAGTGCTGCACGATAGAGATTTTTCAAAAAAGCGAATAAATAATTCCTAACTAAGAAATTTACATGTCAATAAAGAGAGTAACGCCCGGTTTATGCAGTGGCTGTAACGTATTTTTCAAAAATTCAAAGTGTATATTGCCCTCGTGGCGTTTATGCAGAAGGTATAGCTTAATTAAAACATCCTTGCAGCGCATCGCCACGCGCGGTCGGATGGCGAACCTGGGAAACAGCCACGCTAAGTGGGTCACCCCCACCATCGAAAAAAGAATGGAGTTTCCAGACGTGCATGTACGAACGTGTCCCTGACCGAGTTTCCGTGTCTTTCCATCCATAAATGCTGAGCGATTGGCCGTGGTTACTTGGATGAATAATGTCGATGAGACTATGCCCTGAAGTTAGTCAAATTGTGCGAAATGCGTGTGCGAAAAATTGTGGAAAGAAAGATCCTTGAAATAATAGAAAAAAGCAGTGCAAATTCGATATCGTCCACCCTTGAAAAGCCACTGCTTTCATTTGGGGACCAATGGAAAGAGAAAAAAATAACGAACAATACGTGGGTGCTTTCCAGCTACGACACGGTGCGACACATCTAGTATATTTCTAGTGTATTCCGTTGCCCAGATTGATCAATCACACCAGAAATATACTAGATGTGTCGCACCGTGTCGTAGCTAGAAAGCGACCCGTACGTTTAAAAAAAATTTTAAACCTCATATTTAATTCAATAACGAGAAACAATAATTTTTTTATATAGATATACTGCTGTGTATAAGCAAGTTCCTATGTGGAGACTCAGCTCAGCTTCGAGACGGTGAGGTTGGGTAGGTGAATGTACTTGTCTCGAGTTGCTATCGCGACTCTTAGATGTTAGCACATTATTGAGTCAATAAAGTTTTTTGTTGTTGTTGTTTAGCAAGTCATAGTGGTTAATTTTCACAGTTTGTACACAAAAATATAGCGGTACATTGAATTTTCACTATATATAGTGACATCAATCGGAATTTCATATAATGTCACCAATGCATCCGATTGAACAAATATGATGGTCGTCGTAATGACCGATCAATATTATTTCGAGTGTCCTGTATACATTTATCAAGTTATATCAAAACAAAATTTCAAGCAGGTGGAAAACATCATGTTTTAGCAATTTCGCTTAAAAAAGGGTGGTCAAAAAATGTCACCAAAAAGCTCTTTTGTAATACATATATATCTCTCTATATTATGAATGAAGTTGGCCATGGAATCGAGGCTTGAGCGGGGTGAAGTTGGCCATGGAATCGAAAATCGAGTAGAGGGTTGGGGCGGCGAGGAGGGGGCTGGACAGTGGGGAATGGGGGGAGCGGTGGGCGGGGGGTCAGGTTTGGGTTAGAATTGATCCTTTACGAGGCGAGGGCGCATAGCGCCCGAGCCGCACGGACCCTAGTCTCTCTCTATATATATATATAAAATTATCGCTGCCACCGCTGTGTACAAAAATCGAGGCCATGGCCAACTTCATCCCGCTCGATTCTAGCAAGGGGACCTTACGGTTGATGGATTATTTAAATGTTTCATACTTATAGTAGAGAAAGATCCAGACCCAAATAACAAACCCCCGAAGCAATAGGGCTGAATAGCCAGAAGTTTTCGAGAAAATTAGTTTTGAAAAATTACGAGCGAGGTACATACGCTGGGTTAAAGGACTTGACAACGAGGCCCGTGGCTCACCGGGTAGCGCACGAGTCTAGTAATCCGTGGGTCGCTGGATCGAGTCCCACTGATGCACTTTTTTTTTCTTTTTATCTTTCTCTCTCTTACTCTTTTAATGCCTATAATGTCACATCATTTACGTGAGAATGTTTAAATGAGGAATGATTTTTTTGCCCAAAAATAAAAAATGTAATGTAGAAATGTGTTTATTTTATATTTTTATATTTTATGTGTTCAACATATTTTATATGTGATTTACACGCTTATACTCACATCACTTACGTGAAAAATTCGTCAAATTTATGCTCGCTAAAAGATATTTCAAGTTTCAAATTCATTCGTTATATACCTACGTTCATAATTTTAAAAACTTGAAACATCTGTTAGCGAGCATGAATTTTTTACGTAAGTGATGTGAGTACAGGCATGTAAATCACATGTAAAATACATTAAACATTAAATCTAAAAATAAAAAATAAACAGGTTTCTGCATTACATATTTTATTTTTGGGCAAAAAAATGCATTCCTTATATAAACATTCTCACGTAAATTATGTGGGTATAGGCATCAAAAGAGTAAGAGAGAGAAAGATAGAAAAAAAAGAAAAAAAGTGCATCAGTGGGACTCGATCCAGCGACCCACGGATTACTAGACTCGTGTGCTACCCGGTGAGCCACGGGCCTCGTTGTCAAGCGCTTTAACTTCAGTGTATATGACTCGCTCGTTATTTTTCAAAATTTATTTTCTCGTAAACTTCCGGCTATCTAGCCCTATGGCTTTGGAGATTTGTTATTTGGGTCTGGATCTTTCTCTACTATAACTATAAAAAATTACAAAAATACGTCAACCGCAAGGTCTCTTAAGTTTGGAGGTTTGGGTTTGAAGGTTTGGGCTTGCGACGGGAGGGCGCGTAGCGCCCGAGCCGCACAGGCCCCTAGTATATATCTCTATAATATAAATATTTCGCTGCCACCGCCGCCGCCACCGTGTACAAGAATCGAGGGGTCGGGGTCAGGTTTGGTGCGGTGCGAGGGGGCATAGCGCCCGAGCTGCAAGAACCCCTAGTATATATGCGGCATTCCAAGTGAAAACGTGAGGTCATTTCCCTCGGGTCATCAGATCCATGCATAACTTTTTTTTCGCATTGATTTCACCTCAAAAACAGCCAAATTTTTTTAAAGATTTTTCTGGCTACTCCTTCAGGTGGCGCGACGATCATTTTCGTGTAAAAAAGGGATAACTGAAAAAACACCATTTTAAAAATTGTGCAATTTTTTCCACAGATTCTGGGTCAAAAATAAGTAATTCCTATCATAATTAGAAAGTGGGCCACGGCTGCCTCATAGTTTTCTTATAATTTTCTTATTTTCAGTTTCTAAAATAAAATTTAAAAAAAATTCCTAATACTTTTTACATGAGTAAAAAATAAAAGAAAAAAAACGTACTCAGACAAATTTTGATATTTTGCATATTTTTCCAAATAAATGAGAAAAATATCTCATAGAAAAAAAAGATTTTTCTCATTAATTTTGTAAAATATGCAAAATATCCGAATTTTCCAAAACATGTTTTATTTTTATTTTATTTTTTTTACTCATGTGAGGGGTATTAGGGATCAATTTTTTTATTTTATTTCAAAAACTGAAAAAAGGTAATTATAAAAAAAAATATGAGGCAGCCGCATCCCACTTTTTAATCATGATAGATATTTATTATTTATGATCCAGAATCTATACAAACAATTGCAGAATTTTAAAATCATCATTTTTTCAGTTATCCCTTTTTATTGAATTATTTAAATACAAAAAAAGATTTTTCTCATTTATTTGGGAAAATATGCAAAATATCAAAATTCGCTGAGAAATTATTTATTTTTACTTGATTTTTTTACTCATGTAAAAGGTATTAGGAATAAATTTTTTTATTTCATTTTAGAAATTGAAAAAAAGAAAATTATGAATAAAATTACTTATTTTCTACCCAGAATCTGTGGAAAAAATTGCAGAATTTAAAAAATGGTGTTTGTTCAGATATCCATTTTTTCACACAAAAATTATCATCGCGCCACCTGAAGTAGTGGCCAGAAAAATCTTTAAAAAACTTAGACTGGTTTTGAAGTGGAATCAATGCGAAAAAAGTCACGCAAGAATCTGATGATCCGAAGGAAATGACCCCACGTTTTCGCTTAGAATGCCCCATATATATATGAGGCAGTCCAGCTATAACCGAGAGGCCATTGCATCGACATTTTTTTTTCGGGACGCCGATTTTTTTTCAGTTACCTTTCGACAAAAAAAAAGGATACGTATGGCTCTAAAAAATTGTTTTTTTTCGCTTCCGTTTTAACACGTTTCAAAGTACAATTTTAACTTTTTCGATAAGAGTGTATCCTCCAATTTTTTGCAAATAAAGTGACAAAAAAGTACATGTTAAACCGCATCTTTTGATCGCTATCCCATCATGGAGAAATCGTTTTTCGATTTTTTTCTATGCATTTTTCGATTTTTTCTATGTGCATGAAACTTTAAAAAATGTGTTCCTATTCCTTTGTTATTTATTAAAATGTGTTTTTATTCTTTTTTTAGGAATAAAAACACATTTTTTAAAGTGTCTACACATATAAAAAATCGAAAAATGATTTCTGATTTGTAAAAAAGGAGTTTCATACACATAGAAAAAATCGAAGAACGATTTCTCCATGATAGGATAGCGATCAAAAGATGCGGTTTCAAATGTACTTTTTTGTCAAATTATTCGATAAAAATCGGAGGATACACTCTTGTTGAAAAAATAAAAATTTTACTTTGAAACGTGTTAAAACGGAAGAGGATAAAAAATATTTTTTTTTGAGAAATACGCACACTCATTTCAGTTACTTTTCGACAAAAAAACATAAATATTTCTCAAAAAAAAATCATTTTCCATTTGCTTCCGTTTTAGCACCTTTCAAAGTAACATTTTTTTTTTCTACAAGAGTGTATCCTCCGATTTTTTTCAAATAATTTGACGAAAAAGTACATTTAAAACCACATCTTTTGATCGCTATCCCATCATGGAGAAATCGTTTTTCGATTTTTTCTATGTGTATGAAACTCCTTTTTTCCGAATCAGAAATCATTTTTCGATTTTTTCTATGTGTAGACACTTTGAAAGATATGTTCCGATTCGTAAAAAAAGAATAAAAACACATTTCAATAAATAACGAAGGAATACGAACACATTTTTTTAAGTTTCATACACATAGAAAAAATCGAAAAATGCATAGAAAAAATCGAAAAACGATTTCTCCATGATGGGATAGCGATCAAAAGATGCGAGTTTACATGTACTTTTTTGTCAATTTATTTGAAAAAAATCGAAGGATACACTTTTATCGAAAAAGTTTAAATTGTACTTTGAAACGTGTTAAAACGGAAGCAAAAATAATAATCTTTTTTGAGACATACGTATACTTTTTTTGTCGAAAAGTAAATGAAAAAAAATCGGCGTCCCGAAAAAAAAATGTCAATGCAAAGGCCGCTCGGTTATAGCTAGAATGCCTCATATAATAGCATATCTATGAATATATAGTATTATATATAGCTAATAAGTGAAAATCTAACTTAAGTTTTAGGTAAAATCAAAATGTAACTTTAATTTTTGGCTAAACCAAAACCTAACTAAAATTTTAAGCTAAACCAAAATCTAACTTAAATTTTAGATTAAACCAAAATTTAACTTAAATTTTGGGCTAAACGAAAATTCAATTTAAATTTTAGGCTAAATCAAAATCGAACTATAATTTTAGACTAAACCAAAATCTAACTCAAATTTTATGCTATAGATTCATAGATATGCTATAAATATCTGGGTATATATAGCATTAAAAAGTTTCAAAAAGGAGCGAAATCAATCACAAAATACTTCTAAGCAAAACAAACCACACAAGCCAAGCCAAAAACTTGGTGTGTGTAAGTTATAAATAACCAAGCGAAACCAAAAAACTTGGTGTGCAGGTAAGACCTAATACGCTCGGCGAGGAAAAACCGAGTTCAAGCGCGCCTACCGCTTAATTAAGCAGTAAACAAACGAGAGAATAAAAAAGAAAACAATTGAACAATTGCACTAGCAAGCAATCATGAGAGTAAAAAAAAGAGGTAACAGCCGAGTAAACTAACGAGTAACTGTGAGAATAGTTCACTGAGAAAAATCTTGTACAATGTTTATATTTAAATGAATGGGAAGATAATATTATCATTAATTCTGGAATCGTTGAGAATCTTTTATAGACGTTTTTTCATATCCGAACTTGATGAATAATAGTAGCATCACTGATGGGTTTGAAGTTCCGAACGTTCAGATGAACCAACAGTTGACAAACTTATTCTTTCGAAGAACACGTTTGGGACTTTCTTCATAATTTTGAATCAATTCTTGAAATAGCTTTAAATTTTTTCAATGATCATTTAGCAACTATTCGTAAGCTCTTCAAATTTTTCGCTGAATGAATACTTTTTGGATTTTTCGTTCAACCGAACGTTCGAAACTTCAAGTACATCATTACTCCACATAATTGTTGCAATAAACATAAATATCGATGCTATTTCTTTTATCATAAATTTTTATCGGTGTCACATATGTAACGATGTTTTATTTTTAGAATGAATGTTCTTTTATTTTTTCTTTCCTTAAGGGGGCATCCATTAATTACGTGATGCATTTCTAATAAATTTTAGACCCTCCTTCTCCTTCGTGATTATCCATGAGGTTTTGGTCCCCTTTTTTCACCAATAGCGATGGTGATAACTATATATTTAACAAATGAAAATTTGATGGTTAGGGATATTGCTTTTAGCACCGTGATCTGGATGATGGAAATTTTTATTTTGAGACCGAAATAATTTTTCATAGATCGACAGGGTGTCGAGAATGAAGGGTAATACCGTGGCGGTAGATTCGTGACGTAATATGGAGTAAAAAAGTCCTTTGCCATTTTTTGATATTTCGAACCCCTGAAATTGTTATTAATTTGATTAATTATTAACGTAATTGGAGTAATAAAGTCTTTTGCCATTTTTAAATATTTTCAACCTCTGAATTATAATTAATTTAATTAATTATTAACGTAATATTGACTAGAAAAGTTCTATGTTTTTTGTCATTTTTAACATTAATCAATTGAATTAATAACAATTCAGGGGTTCAAAATATAAAAAAATGGCGAAAGACTTTTCTAATCGATATTACGTCACGAATCTATCCTCACGGTATTGCCTTTCATTCCTGGGACACGTTATATATAGGGTGTCACAAGAGTAATGGGACGGCTCAATATTTTCTCAGCTAAAATATTTTTCAAAAAAGTCAAGATCATTTTCGTAGTAACTTTTACGAGGAATTCAATGGTGACCTTAATTTTGACTTTGACGATTACGGTTACATTCGAAAATCTCATAATGATCATTACACATAATGCGTCAGAAACCCATGAGCAAACTATTCGACAGTAAAATATACTCGTGCTAAAAATCTGTGTTTTCACAAGATAAGCGGGTATAATAATTTTCTATCTTGTCTCGTGGAAATCCTGCAGCACATCCTGGGCTTATTTTTCTGCCCTGCATGCCAAGTTTTTTGGTTTGGTTTGGTCATTAATAACTTACGCACACCAAGTTTTTGGCTTGGCTTGTGTGATTTGTTTTGTTTTTTGCAATTCTAAATTTTTAATTTCTCGGATCTTTGAATATTGGAATTTAAAACTTTTGAGATTATTTGAATTTTGATTTTTAAGATTTTCAATACTTGGCCTCCTTTTTTAGGCACTCTCTCATGTTATGACAAAAAGTGCCTATTGCAACCGCCTCGAATTCTGTGTCAGATGTCCGTCCAGACCCAGATCTCAGAAACCTGTGTACGGAATTCAATCTCCTTTGGGGGGTAGTTGCGGATGGTTGTAATCTCTATGCCTAAGAAGTTTAAATCCAAACGGATACTGTAAAACAAAGATTTTTGAAAGAAATAGCAATTTTTAATTTAAAAAAAGTCGTTTTATTACCATATGTAGTTGAAACTTGGCATTGAACAAACGAATTTTTCTCTAACTCACACATTGTGTGAGTTACACATTGTGTGATTGTGAACAAATGTCCCACGAAGTATGAATCCAATCAGACACCATTAAGCTTACAATTTTTGTGAAGGAAACACAATTTTGAACGAAAAATAGCTATATCTGTCCATATACACCTGGATCTCCAAAGCTCACGAACGAATTTTTCTCTAACTCACACAATGTCTGTATATGATTGTAAACAAATGTCCCACGGAGTATGAATCCGATCAGACACCATTAAGTTTCCAATTTTGCAAAAAAAAACAAATTTCAACGAAAAAACTGCTATTTTGGTTCATGTACACTTAGAACTTAAAAGTTTACGAACGAATTTTTTTCTAAGTTCCAAAATTTCTGTATATGATTGTGAACAAATGTCCCATGAAGTTTCAATCCAATGAGACACTGCTAAGTGAATAACTTTTGCACAAAAACAATATTTTTAACAAAAAAAGACTATTTTTTTTACTGACAGAATTTCTATATGACTGTAAACAAACACATATCACTTTCACGTAGAGCATAGACCTGGGTACGCCACGTACGTCACGACACCGCTACACCACATACGGACTAAAAGAGGAACTAAAAACGGCCTGAGCGTGCCAAATTCAAAACCCATATTTCTCTTATAAAAAGTACATGGTTCTTTTGTGTTGTTTTTTTCACGGATCTGGTTTTGGTGGAAAAAAATACACTCACGAGCGACGAACAATCAATAATGATTATTTATTTGTAGCTGGTGAGAAATAACAATTGTACACATAAATCCCGATGTTGACTTGCCCAAGAAGACTAAGATGGAGTATTTCCCGTTAACCCGAGTGAATATGAATATGGCGGTGGACCACGCGGTGTGAATTAAACGTACGAGAGGTCGTAAGTCTCTCGAACTTGCCCCAATGAACGCACGAGAGGTCGTAAGTCTCTTAAACGTGACCTGATGACCAGATTTATTGTCTGTATGCCCGTACAAAATACTTGAGGAAAATTGTGGAAGTGAAATTACCCGACTATGTAGACTTTTGCTCGTTGTAATTTAGAGAAGAAGGGGAACGGTATGATCGCCTATTCAAGTTTTGCGTGAACACTGATTAAATCGATCCCGTGTATCGACGAGAATTTCCGCGCATGCTCTCTCCCCCATGAATTCTATGCCCGTAACGTGGCGCTACCGCCAGCTGCTCGTCGTGGCTCAACCGTGGCCACGCGCAGTGACGTGTTGAAAATAGCCAATGAAATTTATGCTCATTCCTGAACATTCCGCCCACCATCGGCAGCCGTGCTGTCGATTAATCACCCCAGTAAGTCCCGAGGGAGGATGACTGTATGGTTGCGCTCAGGTTGTCAGGCCGAGTTTTGGAGCCTTCCCCTCACCCTTCATGAATCCGATGATCTGCTTCCGTCGATGAATCTGGTCAGCTGCGTAATGGTGTGTGCTCGTGGAGGCGTCTACCCCGCATGAGCGTGTTTTGAGCTCTGCTGCGAAGTATGCCGCTTGTATGACTTTTCCAGGTCTCCTGCTGTAATAACCGTACCCGATGTCCTGAGCCCGTGCCTTGCCAGGCTTGTAAGCACCTTCAAAAGGGAGGCTTGATTCTCAACAACCTTGTGAGTGACGAATCCCGGTGAATAAGGTCGAAGACTGGTGGGGGTGTTTTTGAGACTAATTGTGAGATCTAGTCGCACTTCGAGCGCTGCTGAATGATCTGTCCTGATGCAACGATTTAGTCAATGGAGCGAGGATTTTGCTAACCGGTGGGGCCCATCCTACCACGGTTGAAATTGCTATAGCCGTGAAATGGTTAGCCCACGTGAAGCACAATCAGCAGGATTGTCTCGTCCCGATCATCTCCATTGCCCCTGAGGCAGTAGCTCTTGAATCGATGAGGCCCGGTTCCGAACGGAGTCCTTCCATCGAGATGGATGGTTTGTTACCCATGTCTATGTATCCATGGAGTCCGTCCCAAACATGTAACGATGTCGTCGTACCCAAGAAGAAAGTCCGTTAACCATGACCCGTAATTTCATCGTGGTATTGCTCTCCTTCATCACATCATGGTGTGGGAGATAAGATGCCCGTATCCGATGCAATGACGATGGTGGTGGTCGCACCATTTGCAGCAATGCATCGTACTCGCCGACGAATGATTCGCAAAGTTCCCTGTAAACAGAATCCCGAGAAAGTTGCCATAGAAACCGTTGAAGGCATACTGATATCGTATGAAATAAATTTCCCTATTCAACCGTTTATGATTTTACGAGCAAGCGAACCATGTACCGATCCGTAGTATCCCGTGAGTGCGCTGCAACGAAACGTGCCTCGCCCTTCTTCTCGTCCGGAGTGCGTTGTATGTCCTCCTCGAGAGAAGCTTCTTCTCGCATTCCAAAATTTGTCAGAAGATCTCAAATATTGTGTTTGGCGCAATGGGTACCTCTGGAGGCCCGCGTTTGATGCCCGATCGAATTGATGCCCCGTGGTGCAAAGTCAGGTTGCGCTAATGTGAGATCCTGCAAATAATTGGTTCCGAAATCTTGATACAAATGTGCGATGACGCGTGCACGAAAACCCGCGAAACGCCGACGCAGTGAAAAAGTCCGAGGTAACGCACGCTCGCCCAAAAAAGTCCAAAAATCCCGATAAAAGTGTTCAATGACACGTGCGCACGAAAACCCGTAGTCTCGCGCACCGAAAGATCCCAATAGCAATTACGATGCAAGCCCGATGAAATTGTTCGAGGAAAAATCGCACGCAATCGAATACCAGATTGAAGTAGCATTAGCGAAAATTCGCTGAAAATCACGCCAAAGAACCCGAAAAGCAAATTAATGCGCTCCCGCGAGGAACGGAAGTGCGCCTCGAACACGTTCACGCGACTGCGCGCCGCCCGATTGTCTCCGCGAATCTTGAAAGCCCGTTGACTCGATCGCCCAATGACAGCTCTCACGCACTCTCACCCGCGAATCACCGAGCAGCGTGCCTTAGTGAACCAATCCCGAGAGCCGTGCACAAGAATCCACTAACGAGCGCGCACTTTGCACCCATCGCCCAATCGCGAAGAACTTGTTCAGCCACGCGCACCAATCCCCGAGTCCCGACGCGGACGTACAAGAGGTCGTAAGTCTCTCGAACGTGTTCCGAACCGCGTTGCGTGATGCGCGCGCGAGTCGCTCGAAGTGACGTAGGCGAAGACGCCAGAGAAGCCACGATGGCCGGGAATCACCGGCTTCCCTCGCACGGATCACGTACACGACACACTCACTATTCCGATAAAAATGTCCCAAATGCCGAAATTCCCGTGCGCCCGATGGGAACATCGGAAAATTCACAAATTCTCTGACCCTCTCCGTCGCATGTGCCCACCACATCCAGCTCGACAGACCAAAATTTTTTTTCTCGGATCTGGTTTTGGTGGAAAAAATACACACTCACAAGCGACGAACAATTAACAATGATTATTTATTTGTAGCCGGTGAGAAATAACATTTCGTACACATAAATCCCGATGTAGACTTGCCCGAGAAGATTAAGATGGAGTATTTCCCGTTAACGCGAGTGAATATGAATATGGCGGCGGACCACGCGGTGTGAATTAAACGTACGAGAGGTTGTAAGTCTCTCGAACTTGTCCCGATGAACGTACGAGAGGTCGTAAGTCTCTCAAACGTGACCCAATGACCAGATCTATTGTCTGTATGACCGTACAAAATACTTAAGGAAAACCGTGAAAGTGAAATTGCCCGACCATGTAGAATTTTGCCCGTTGTAATTTAGAGAAGAAGGGGAACTGTGTGGTCACCTATTAGAGCTTTGCGTGAACACTGATTAAATCGATTTCGTGAATCGACGAGAGAGCTTCCGCGCATGCTCTCTCTCCCGTGAATTCTATGCCCGTAACGTGGCGCCACCGCCAACTGCTCGCCGTGGCTCAACCGTGGCTACGCGCAGTGACGTGTTGAAAATAGCCAATGAAATTTATGCTCATTCCTGAACATTTGTGCTTGCGCTCCGTTGGCAATATGGCGATCACCTGAGCGTTTCAAACGTGAAAAAAAAGAATCTGAGCATTGATTTATAACCGAAAGCTTTTTTTACTTATTACAAATGGGCTAATAATGATTAAATGATTAAAGTGTTATGATAAATATGCCCATCTCAAATGTCACTAACATTCTGCATTACTGCCTAACATTTTAACAATTCTGTGAATATAATCTATCGAAGCATTTGAATAATATGATTGTTTATATACTTTCATATCGTATTGATTATATTCAAATCTGTCTTTTTAATAATGATTAATAGAATTAAAGACTTCAAATTACGGTCTGAGTGCCTATTAAAACGTCCCTAAGGGACATGTTAACCAACATTCAAAATGTATCACAAAAACAAAATGTATGATCCTCACATTCTAAAATTGTGAGTGCCTACTCATATAACCCTTGAAATTCGATCGCAAACTTTATGAACAGTTGCCCCTATGAAGGAAGAAACATGCGACTCAATATTATCAAAACAATGTACAGATACATCAAAATGCGCGAAGCGCGACGACAACGGCGCGCGAAGCGCAGGGGGGTTTAGGGGGGGAAGCCCCCCAACGAGTACGCAAAGCGTACTTGTTTACTTCTTAGAAGTATCTTGTATTTGTTATATTATACTTTAAGAATTCCTAGCGAGAAGTAAATTAAAAAATTAGCCTTCGTGGAAGATAAATCAATAATATTTAGACTGAAAAGTGAATTGGAAAACAAAAGAAAAAAAGTAAGGTTAGTAAGCGAGACTCAAACCCCGGACCCGCGGATTAAAGGCCGGAGCGCTCACCGCTGAGCGGTGTGCTCGTTGTTTTGTCGTTTAACTTGAAGAGATATAGGCGACTGCGAAAGTTTCAACCCGCAATATCTTGAGAACGGCTGCGTATCTGAGCAAAACCTTTTGCGGTTTTCTTAGTATTAGTCCCTACTCCCATCCTACCAAGTTTCATTAAAGGCAGGGTAAGGTTTTAAACGTTATTTATCTAAATCGCGTTTTTCACTTCCAAATGTTGCAAAAAATAAAAAAAAACTCCCGCTGATTACCCGGGGAAACATATCACCTTTAAAACGCATATCAATTTTTTGTTTCAGATAATCCGGCAACGAGTTATCATGTTCACCGCAAAACAACTTTTTTCGAGGCGCCTCCGGAGATTCGCTGTCACGGGCATATTTATCAATATTTTTTAATGAAATTTTTTTCTAATGTACTTCAGAAGTTATACTATAATATATATATACAAAATGAATAAAACAATATAACTCATATCGGCGCAAAAAAATCATGAAAATGTGCCTTTTTTGCTTTTAAGCAGTTGTTTCAGCTGACGCACTTTGACACTGCTATTCAAGTTAGGTTATGTTATGTGCTGTTTTTTGAATATGCTATCTTACTTCCGCGGCTCCATGGTACCACACGTTCCCACTCATGCGAACCGATGTAAAAATTATTCAAGCAAACTCTGCTCTACCTCTCAACTGCGCTCCGCACCACCGCGCCTATGTGAACCCAGCATTACTATCATTGAGGTAGTTCACCAATTCTTGCTCTGTTTATTTTATGTTTCGTCATAATATCGATACACTAACAGCGAGAGCGCAACAGTGTCGAGCGAGCACCAGAGCGCGACTGATTAGCAATGGCTGTGAATCACTCGTTTCAGCAGTACGAGACGCCCCTCCCCTCAGACATGTTTTGAAGCAACATAACAAAATAATTTTTCTGATTTACTGAAAAAATTATTTGACATAATCGATAGTTCTTATAAAAACATTAACATTAGCAAAAATCAAACTTTCTAGTTGTGAGGTATTTTTTTCCATAAATAATAATTTTGTTCTTTTATGCTCGTTGTTCTTTTTTGAGTCGATTCTATTTCTTCTTCCAGTTTGATTCCTCGTGGGGACAGTTTCAGAACGTGTTGCGAATGATCGATATGCCATTTGTGTACATTTTCTTTTCGCTTTTCTCATACAGGTTGGAAAGAATTGATTGGCCTCCGCTTCGCCCAGTGATTCTCCAGCTCGAGATCGGTGGAGATCTATCAAAACTTGTAGCCGCAAAAATTATCTTGACCCTGAAACTCAAGGTCAAATTTTGTATTGGCTTAAAAAATTCTACTTATTGAGAAGAACAAAAGTCAGAAGAGAACCATGGGTCGCAAATGAGCCCATCACCGAGAAAAATAAATTTTGTAATACACAAAAATTTTAATATGAGTTTCCCTGATCATAGATAAGAGAAACTAAATAATAGCAAGGTAAACACCAAAATGAAGTCTTCCATCACTTTTTCAGGTGATTCTCCAGTTTGAGATCGGTGGAGATCTATCAAAACTTTTAGTCGCAAAAATTTATATTGCCTTAAAATTTTTATTAAATGCTTTATTGTCTCAAAAAATATTACTCGTCGAGAAGAACGAAGATCACTAAGGAACCATAGGTCAAAGATGCGATATTCTAGGTGAGAAGACAGCACGAAGTTGAAAAAAAAATTAATTATCTTTTCCAAAATATCATTAGAACGGGCTCGGAACGAATTATTAAATCATGAAAATAGCTTTTCACCACTCTGCCGCATCAGCAAAGATCGGCTAAAGCGGCTCCATCGACTGAGCGAGTCGAGCGTTGGTGAAGGGAACATTACCTGCGCTTGATCGCAAGGAAATCCGCTTAAGCGTGCATCCCGCAGGAGGCTACTTGAATATTGAAAGCTCCGCTTCAAATCTCCGAAACTGTTGCAATCTTCTAGGTTGTTTTCTCACGACCGTGACTTCCTGGCTAATCCAAGTATAGTTTTTAAAATTAATCCTCTAAGAGTTGATGAACAAAAATTGTTATCGCTTTGATTCAAAAACACGAGACTGAAAAATTATGGAGCGGTGGGGTCACGAGATGGTGGGAACCAATGTCTAATGCTACGAGTAATGGACGACGCTTTTGGAAATTACGTCCGAGCCCGTGAAATCTACGCTAAAAAAGCTCAATACCGTGCCGGTAATCGACAACTTCATCCATGTGCAATACCAAACAGACGTGATTTCCAACGTCTCGATGAATGTTTTGCCGATCAAGAACGATTTGAAGTCCAACGTGCTGGCTATTACCGGACTGGACATACTCATATCCATTGAAGAGTTGAAAAGCGCGTCATCGCGCTTGGACGGGTTTTTCCGATCATGGGAATGCGTCGGATAGCTTCTGGTGTGGGAACATCGCATACGACAGTGTGGCGCATAATGCGTGAGGAATGATTGAGACCCTATAGTGTTCAATACGTGCAAGCATTGCACCCTGGAGATCGCCAAGCCCGAGAAAATTCTTGTCGATTGATGCTGCGAAGACTAAATTGGAACCTTCGATTGCCTGGAAACATCCCATTTACAGACGAGGCAAGCTTTTCCAGTACTGGAATCATGAATAGGCAGAACCTTCGGATCTGGGCGGAACGAAATCCACATGCTATGATGCAGCGGGTGTGCCTGGGTCGTTTTGCCATTAACGTCGGGGCAGGAATAATCGGGAATGAGTTCGTTGCTCCTGTTTATGTGCCATTGAGGTTAAATACTTCAAGTTACCTTAACTTCCTGCGGCACAAACTTACGCTCCGGCTACGCCAAATAATTCCTCGAGAACGCCGAAACAGGATTTATTTTATGCACGATGAGGCGCCACACTTATGGGCCGCCTCACTTTCCAGATCTCAATTTGGGGAGCTTCGAAGGCAATTGTTTACCGATCTAGTAGGGCGATGAGGACGGTAGCCGATCTATGACGCCGGATAAACCAGGGCGTGGCAAGATTCATGAAAAACCAAGAGCTTCTCGCCCGTGTAAAGATCAATTTCGAGAAAAGACCACGGGTGTCCTTGCGCAATGGAGGACGACATGTTGAAGCAGGCCCTGTTTTTTTTTGCTACTGAATCAGTCAGTGGTTCAGCGATCATTGCCCCCCCCCCCGCGAGTTTTTGAAAAATGACTATACCGATGAAGCTTCGCACGACTTTGACGCTTGTTGGTGTAGAGAAAGATTTGATGCTCTCGATATGTCGTGAGCCAAATTTCACGTCGTATTCTGAGATTTCAAATTCCAAGTAATCCACTTTAATTTTAAAAAAGTGACATTTCTTCAAATCAACGTCATTTCTGCCGATTGTAGAACGATAAATCTTCTCCTTTATTTTCCCATACCTTTGCCGAATGTTCGACTCACCGTTATTATGTTGTCTAAAGATCCGAGAATAATATTGATAGTTCTTTGAAAAATGGATGGTGCGTTGCAAAAACCAAATAGCATCCGTTTAAATTGATAATGTCCGGTTGGTGTTACAAACACAGTTTTATAACTCGAATCACGTGATATCGGCACTTGATGATATCCACTAAACAATTCCAGACTTGTAAAATATCGATTTCCTCTAAATCTGTCAATCTGATCATCGATCAGAGCCATCGGATATTGATCTTTTATCCAAACCTTATTCAGCGTCTTATAATTAACGCACATCCTGATTTCAGCTGTTTTCTTGCGTACGCGTAAAATCAGACTCGCGTATTGTGACACGCTTTTTTCTATCACGTCCGTATCCTTGAGATCCGTAATAACATCTTTCACTTGTTCCTTCTCGTGATAAAACAATCGATATGGCCGATAACAGACATTTGTCCTTTTCATTTGCTGCACATTTGTAGCGATGACTTCTCGATACTCTCGTCAGCATAAACTTTTCGAAGAGTAATCGTATCTTCATTTTCGAAAATCATCTCATTGTTACTAAGGTTCATTATCGGGATGACTGATCGACCATTTTCGTTTGAACTGATGACACAACGTGGTATCATATTCCCCCGTATTTCGCATACTTCCTCATATGTAACAAGTATTATGGGGTGAATTCCCGATGATGTTGACGTGTCTTAAATAATTTTTCGAAATCACGACGTCTTCGGCTACAAATCTCGTCCTGCTGCACAGTAGGAGAAAAGCCCAAAAACCTGGCCAAAACCCCAGAAAATAAATTTTCGAAATAGGGTCAGTTGAGTAGTCATTCAGGTAGAGGACTAGTAACTGCATTCTGTGAATGGAAGGGAAAGCCCTTTAAGTGTATACCTGCGCCGCAGCGTCAGTTGGCAGTTAGTGTTCGTGAAGAGTGTACGTGTCACGCGCTGAACAGACGAAAATAACGCTGACTTCAAAAACCCATAACTTTAAAGTGACGGGTTTAATTTCAATTCTGCAACATGGATACGACTTCTGGAGGTATGTAGAACATATTTTTACATCGGTTGAATCTAAACTTTATGTATAAATGATTGAAATGTAGTATAGCCTTCGGCATAAATAAAATTGAATAATTTTGAAAACTTATATTTTCAACGGTCCGAAAAGTTATATATTTTGTCACATTTTGCAAAGCTCCTAGTCTCGGCCTTTAGTTTAATGTATAAGCTTTCGAAATTTACAAGAGTTACCTGCGGAAAACGTGCGTCTTGTCCGTTATGATTTTTTTCGCATCGTGCGGTAGCCGAGCGTGCACGCGGCACTATTGAGCAGCCTCTGCGCCTCTACCTGAGAATGGGTGAAGTAGCATCATCACGGACAAGACGGCTGTTATACGCTTGAAATAAATTATTTTAATATATATGTATGTGTATACCCAAACGGAACATTAGGGCCATAGGACGTCCAATATCCATACATGGTGAATAAATGCTCCATCCCAGGGACGTCTATGAGTATCCCTATCACTGCTAAAAGAAGTGCGAAACGGCACCTGTTCTATGTACTGGGAACATCCCTTATACGTACCTTGAGACGGTTTTTAGACGGACTAGACCCCAAAAAATGACGTCTGATTTACGTATTTAAGACGAATAAACTAGTGATCCGAAAGATGTCCAATGATCATCCATTATACGTCCCTTTATTTAAATAATTTAATCGTTATTAACTACACATTATTAATTAATTATAAACTTTGTTACTGATTATATAATATTCGGGGCCTACGAGATATCCATATTTTACAGAAAAAAAGAAAAAAAATAGTTTTCGATTTTTCACACTGCGGTCACCCATCCAAGTATTGGATTCAAGGGGTGCTGCTTAACTTTTCTAATCTCCTACCTACCTACCTACCTACCTACACTAACTTGACTTATGAGAAACTTATGCATGTAAAAACCTTATACGATGTAGTTTGCTGATATACTTATATATCTTTGTTTCGCAGGCCTTGAATAATGTATAATCTTAATGAAATTTATAATTAATGGATAATGTGTAATCAATAGCGTTTAAATTAAGGGACGTATAATAGATGATCATTAGATATCTTTTGCAATATTGGCATTCATCTTAAATACGTACATTAAATGTCACTTTATGTGGTCTATAGGCACCTCTAAAAAATATCTAAGGGTACGTATACGATACGTTTTCAGCACATAGAATCGCTGTCGTTTCGCATCTCCGATAGTGGTTTAAGGAATGTCCCATGGACTTCCCCGGAATGAAATTTTCATCCAACTTAAATGATTATTGGACGTCCCCTGGCTGTTAAGTTACGCGCGGAATATATTTATGGCTCCAAAAATATGTGTCGTGGACGTCGAATAAACTTCCGCGTTATCCTTAACGTAATTTGTACGTACATACGACGGTCAATCGGCGTACCCATATCAAAGCTGCCCGAAATACTTAAATGTACATCTAAAGGACGAATGCTTTTGATTGGACAACACGCGATGGATCACACAGGACGTATATTGTATGTTCACACACGTACTATTTCTTAAGCTACAAATATACACAACACGGCCATCTATGGTATGCCCATAGGTAGACATTCAATGGCTCTTAATTCAGTATAGTAATTGGACATCTATTGGACGTTCCAGGTTCACGTCTATATGAAATCCTACATGGAACATCCGATAGACGTTCAATTGACGTCCTCGGAATGTGATTTTCGTTTACGAACCTGGAACGTCCAATGGATGTTCAATTACTATCCTGAATTAAAAGCTATTTAATGTCCACCTATGGACATACCATGGATGGCCGTGTCGTGTATATTTGTAGCTCAAGAAATAGTACGTGTCGTGGACATACAATATACGTCCTGTGTGATCCATTGCGTTTTGTCCAATCAAAAGTATACCATGGATGTTCAATGGATGTCCGCATTACGTCCATGTAGACGTGGATGTAGACGTGTTAAGGATCTATGGATAATAGATGGACGTCCAATGGACACTCGGTTCCGTGTGGGTATATATATATATAAATATATATATATATATATATAAATTTTCTGTGATTCAATTATGATATATACGTATGCATATATATATATACATATTAAAATCAACCACATAAAAATTTCTTAAATATGAATGAAATGTTATTACATTCAAATAAAATATTTGAATATATATATATATTATATAGTAAGCAAAGCTTTCTTTTAACCAAATCCATGTCAATATTTTCTGTCTAATTTTTTTAAAATTATTTCAATTATTGCGGTTATTTATTTGGTGAAATAATGTACATTGTTTAAGTTATTGTATTAATTGAAAACTTTATCTTTTCCTTTAACACCAATTTTCTACAATTTTATGTTTTTATTACAGGATCCGGTTACAAAGAATTAGTGCTGACAAGGAAAGAAGTATTTCTGATAATCAGCGAGCATTTATCCGATAAATTCACTTCCTTAATCGAATTTATGGTAGAAAAGATTTCCAAGGACACCGGACGTACAGTTGTAGTGCCTGAGGACTCGAAACAGACTTTTTCGATACTCTTCAATCAAATGAGAACGAGGTGGCAACAAGCTCACAGAAAATCCTGTGTATTTTTCAAGAATAACGGTGAATGGCTTAGCAAGCAGGTATGTTTTGCCGCACTTACAGACACTGTAGTAACAAGCCCAGGTAATACGGGCGGCCGCCCGTCCCTTGAGTTTACAATGTCCAGTGAAAGATCTTAACGAAGGAAGACCCAAGATATTCGTACATCGTTCAACTCGGTCGAGTTAGCATACGCAACTCAGATGAGCCTTCGCTCTTCAGGACAATCCGACGCCGCAAAAGTTATTAAGGACGTAACAATGACGAGTCCTTTAAGAGCTTCCAAGTATCGTAGAGCTTACTCAGCAATGGATGAAATTACTTTATCCGAAGAGGCTGCACTTTCCGCTATGATTGAATATAAATTCTCCAAGAGTACTTACCAGGGAATGAGAAGATTAGGGAAGGAAAATAACTGTAACCTATATCCGTCTTACGAAAAAGTGATGAAAGCAAAAAAGCGTTGTTATCCACCACGTGATGCGATCAGGATTACAGAGAGTAGTGCAGAAGTTCAACTACAGGCACTATTAGATCATACAGTTGAACGTATTTTACTCGTCCAAAATGTACTCATTCAAAGATTGACTCCAGATAATGTTCGTAAAATGGACTTGATTTGCAAGTGGGGTTGCGATGGAAGTTCTGGGCAAAGTGAATATAAGCAGACGTTCAGTGATGACAGCAAATCTGATGCGCATGTATTCTTTACTTCAGTCGTGCCATTACAACTCGTGTGTTATGATCAACAATCGAAGGAAGAAATAGTTGTTTGGAAGAACCCCAGACCCTCGTCTCCACGATTTTGTAGACCGCTTAGACTACTGTTTCTACGCGAAGACACAGAGTCAACACTTAATGAAGTCCAAATTGTTGAAGAACAAATAAAGTCACTTCGTCCATTCGAAAGTGTAATAGATGGAAAAGAAATCTCCGTAATGTACAAGTTGTTGTTCACCATGATAGGTGGTAAAGTTTGCAACGCTGTATCATTGACGAAATCTGCTCAACGGTGCTATTTGTGTGGAGCAACCAGCGACGATTTTAATGCCATCGACACTGTATTGCAAAGGGAAATCAATGAAACAAATTTGAAGTTCGGATTGTCGACGCTGCATGCGTGGATACGGTGCTTCGAGTATTGCTTACATGTGTCTTACAAACTCGGCATTAAAAAATGGCAAGCTCGAAGTGCCGAAGAACAAAAAATTACCCAGGAACGCAAGAGGGCCATTCAAGAAGGATTCAAGAAGCAATTGGGTCTGAATATCGATCGCCCAAGGCCTGGATACGGCAGCAGCAATGATGGCAACACAGCTCGGCGATTCTTTGAAAATTCGACGGTTTCCGCTGCGATAACGGGGGTCAACGAAGAAGTAATTAAACGCTTGTACGTAATCCTACAAGTTATATCGTGTGGCCACGAGATAAACTGTGAAAGATTTGAACAGTATGCTATTGAAACGGCAAGAAAGACCGTTGCATTATACCCTTGGTACTCCATGCCTACTTCGGTGCACAAACTATTAATTCATGGTCCAGTGATAATAACTCATGCTCTATTACCAATCGGCCAATTATCCGAAGATGCTCAGGAAGCTCGAAACAAAGACATCAAACGATATCGAGAAGATTTTGCGCGAAAAAGTTCCAGGGTTAAAACTATGGAAGATGTTTTTCATCGACTCTTAGTTACTTCCGATCCGTACATTCCAAGTGTCAGAAGACTACCACAGAAGAAGCTGAAGAGTTTGTCGCCGGAAGCTGTAGCGATGTTGATCGCTCCGAAAGTGACTGCTGCAGCAGACGAATTTTGCGCCGAGATTGAAGCCGTGCCGGGAGTTGTAATATATACAAACTCGGATAATGATTCTGACTCCGACTCCGACTCCGATTACGATTTTAATTAAGAATAAAATTTTCTATTTTTGAAACGTTCCGTATGTATTTTGGAAATAAAAATAATAATTGCGTAGAATACACTGTTCACGTTTATTTTATTATGATGGTTTTTTTTTATATATTAATTTATCTATTTAGCAGGATACTCGGCCATTTTGTTTATAACAATTTGCTGTAAGCTCTTTGTTGCAAGTTATAAACAATAGATATCGGATTGGTAATCAGCGACCTTGAAAACCCGTATATACCGATTTTTGTCAACATCTGGTAACAATAGTTGATTTGTTGAGCGGCCGCGTAGATGAAATAGATTTGCGTGGATTCGGCTTCAATTTCGGCCAGTTGTTCCAAGGTGATGGTAGAATGATTTTTTCCCCTTGTGATTTAACGTTTCGATCCTTGATTTGGATCCTCTTCAGAAATATATTTATTCTATAAAGAATTTTTTTTTTTTTTATACAATGTGTTAATAAAAGATATAAAGTATATGAAGTAACAATCGAGTAAAATTTAAGTGTGATCCAAATATTCATTATAATGTAATAACGATTAAATAAAATATAGTTAATGAATTTGTATATATCGTGTAAATTTGTTAGATGATCGCAATTTTGTAGATACATATTTGTAGGTTAAGTTTTATGTCAAATTTTTCTTCTACCTGTATTAGCGTATAATTCGGGTTTCTTGATTGTAAATCTCGAAGATATCTTCTCTGGTTTATGGATGTTAGTCGATAAAACATGTTGTTTTGAGAAGACTTGATGAATGTCACTTTATGAATTCTCATGGTGGATCTTTAATCGATTGAAATAACGATCGTTTTTTGGTGAAAGTTATCATCTGTGTGGAATAATTCTGCCGGTAAAATTTGTGGTAGGGTGTATTGTTTTGGATAAAATTCTGTGTCGTATTTACCAATTAAAGTTGAGAGTGAATATCTTTCGAGAAATACGTTGAAAGCCCGAAATATTTATAATTTATCACATTTTGTATCCGGTGATCGAAGAAAGTTCGAGAAACTGAGCTGTGTGAAAATTTTCTTACGAATAAGGGGGGTGTGTGTGTGGTCATTGGGACAGTGCCGTGTCAAGATATTTTCAGTTTAGGTATGATTTAATTTCTGGTTGTGTTCTAATAGATAAAATTTTCGATGTCGTATTTCTGGTTGTGTTCCAATATTGATAGTAATTATGGTTATATTATAGAATTGTATATGCAGCTAAGTTTGTCAATATCTGTTCTAAAATGTATTGCATTAGAATGTGATTTAATTTGTATCATTTCTAAGATAAGTCGTTTTTTCAAACAGTCCTCATTATTTAAAATCTTTACTTCGTCAAATTTGAAATTGTGTTTTTGTTCAATTGCGTGTTTTGCTAAAGCAGTGTTTTGTGTATCAGTGTGTTTTAAGCTATTTTTATGTTCACTGATTCTAGTTTTTAAATATCTTTTTGTTTGACCAATATAGACAGAATTACAATCATTGCTGTCGATTTTGTAGACAACGTTTGATTTGTTTAAGTTGTCTACTTTGTCTTTTGTAGAGCCAATGATGGATAGAATATTGTGTTTATTATTTGTTACTAGTGTTATGTTGTATTGTTGAAAAAGTCGAGTTAATTGATGATGAATATTTTTGGTGTAAGGTAAATTTATTAATCTTGAGCAGTCAAAGTTGTTGTTATTGTTTGATGTGGAGTTTATTATAGATAATCTGTGTTGTATTGTTTTTTCTGTGAAGGAAGTAGGATAGCAGTTTTGGATCATGGTGTGTTTTATTAGTTCAAGATTTTTTTGGTGGAAAGAAGGATGAGAGAGTTTTATTGCTCTGTCTACTAACATGTAGATGATTCCTTTTTTTTGGCTAAGAGGGTGATGTGAAAAGAAATTAATGAAGCGACCTGACCAGGTTGGTTTCCTATACCAATTTGTTATAATTTCGTTGTGTTTTCTGATTTTTGGTCTTCCAATGGGCTCTCCCTTGGCTCCCATACTTTCAAACATAGTCATGATTGATCTAGAAACAATTTGTTTAGAAAAATTGAAATTTACTCTACCTTTATATAACAGATACGTAGATGATATCATCTTGGCTCTCCCAACAGACAAAATCAACTCTACTCTACAAATTTTCAATTCGTATCACACTAAACTACAATTCACAATGGAAATAGAAACAAATAACCAAATTCCCTTTTTAGATATTTTGCTAATCAGAAAACACAACGAAATTATAATAAATTGGTATAGGAAACCAACCTGGTCAGGTCGCTTCATTAATTTCTTTTCACATCACCCTCTTAGCCAAAAAAAAGGAATCATCTACATGTTAGTAGACAGAGCAATAAAACTCTCTCATCCTTCTTTCCACCAAAAAAATCTTGAACTAATAAAACACACCATGATCCAAAACTGCTATCCTACTTCCTTCACAGAAAAAAACAATACAACACAGATTATCTATAATAAACTCCACATCAAACAATAACAACAACTTTGACTGCTCAAGATTAATAAATTTACCTTACACCAAAAATATTCATCATCAATTAACTCGACTTTTTCAACAATACAACATAACACTAGTAACAAATAATAAACACAATATTCTATCCATCATTGGCTCTACAAAAGACAAAGTAGACAACTTAAACAAATCAAACGTTGTCTACAAAATCGACTGCAATGATTGTAATTCTGTCTATATTGGTCAAACAAAAAGATATTTAAAAACTAGAATCAGTGAACATAAAAATAGCTTAAAACACACTGATACACAAAACACTGCTTTAGCAAAACACGCAATTGAACAAAAACACAATTTCAAATTTGACGAAGTAAAGATTTTAAATAATGAGGACTGTTTGAAAAAACGACTTATCTTAGAAATGATACAAATTAAATCACACTCTAATGCAATACATTTTAGAACAGATATTGACAAACTTAGCTGCATATACAATTCTATAATATAACCATAATTACTATCAATATTGGAACACAACCAGAAATACGACATCGAAAATTTTATCTATTAGAACACAACCAGAAATTAAATCATACCTAAACTGAAAATATCTTGACACGGCACTGTCCCAATGACCACACACACACCCCCCTTATTTGTAAGAAAATTTTCACACAGCTCAGTTTCTCGAACTTTCTTCGATCACCGGATACAAAATGTGATAAATTATAAATATTTCGGGCTTTCAACGTATTTCTCGAAAGATATTCACTCTCAACTTTAATTGGTAAATACGACACAGAATTTTATCCAAAACAATACACCCTACCACAAATTTTACCGGCAGAATTATTCCACACAGATGATAACTTTCACCAAAAAACGATCGTTATTTCAATCGATTAAAGATCCACCATGAGAATTCATAAAGTGACATTCATCAAGTCTTCTCAAAACAACATGTTTTATCGACTAACATCCATAAACCAGAGAAGATATCTTCGAGATTTACAATCAAGAAACCCGAATTATACGCTAATACAGGTAGAAGAAAAATTTGACATGAAACTTAACCTACAAATATGTATCTACAAAATTGCGATCATCTAACAAATTTACACGATATATACAAATTCATTAACTATATTTTATTTAATCGTTATTACATTATAATGAATATTTGGATCACACTTAAATTTTACTCGATTGTTACTTCATATACTTTATATCTTTTATTAACACATTCTATAAAAAAAAAAAATTCTTTATAGAATAAATATATTTCTGAAGAGGATCCAAATCAAGGATCGAAACGTTAAATCACAAGGAAAAAAATCATTCTACCATCACCTTGGAACAACCGGCCGAAATTGAAGCCGAATCCACGCAAATCTATAACATCTGGTAACTTTTTAACGTTCATGTCGGCCATATTAGATCGGCCATTTTTTTTACGATAATTTGGCTTGCGGATTCGTAATCAGCGACCTTGAAAACCCGTAAATACCAATTTTTGTCGACATCTGGCAACTTTTTAACATTCATGTCAGCCATATTGGATCGGCCATTTTGTTTACGATAATTTGGCTTTCAGATTCGTAATCAGCGACCTTGAAAACCCCTGTAAGCCAATTTTTATTCCCGTCAAAGGTTATTTGAGGTTTTGTCCAGGTTTTTGGGCTTTTCTCCTACTGTGTGACGTTGGTTCGACTATGACGTAATAAGACCGGGCGATACGCAATAGTGATCTACGGGCTAACGTTGGCTACCAACGCTGGACCAAAGATAGAAATCGACGTTGGCCTGGACTTATCATTTGGGCTCTTAGCCATCCATCACCCAGTGTTGGCAGCCAACTGTCGACCAACCATGAGCAACCGTAGGCGCAATACTGGGCCAGCGATGGCCCATTTGTGAATTCTTTCCTGGGTATCTATCCTTCTCACGCACACATATTCCTTTCATCTGACCCCTCTCTTTCTCCCTCTCTCTCGCTCTCTGTATCATTATTATTATGTTATTTTCATTGAAATTATTAATATTCTACTTTTTTACAAGTACCACTACTGTTTTGAGTTTTTTTTGCATGTTTGATCTTGATTATTATCGACACAATTGTATCATTCCATTATTAACATTTGCCTAAGGTTTACCATGGCATAAATAAATATCAATATCAATATCTCTACCACATATATTCCATTCATCTATCCATCCCTCTCACGCACACATATGCCTCCTATCTATCCATTCCTCTCACGCAAAAATAATCCTTCCATCTACCTATCTCTCTCACGCGCACACACCCTTCCCTTCAAACCCGTGGCTCCACCCTCCCTGCATATCCTTTCCCGCAACAGACCCCGCGCTACCCCGTTTCCTCACCCCCTTTGTGATCCCTGAGTTGGAACCCGCTCTGTTTTATTACTTACGTACCAGGCTTGAACAAAATCGTAGAAACAAAAATGAAGGTTAATATATCTTTTTTGAAATGACGCTTGGAAAATTTAGCTATCTTTATCATTGATTCCGCTATCGAACTTCTAGTGAGGGGAGAAGTCCCGACTAGTGTATCGAAACTTTTGAGCAGGAATGTATGTCCAAAATCAAGGATGAAAAATTTAATAAACTACTGCAATTATCAAGAGACGTGGCAGCGTCTCGACGCCAAGTATTAAAAAAACTGCGAAAAAAACACGCGAATATGCCTCCCGCCGAGCCCGATTTTAATTTCAATCCGTTATTACTAAAAAACACGACCATCTTTTTAAGATCTACGAGCTCTAGTGATCTCAAAATAATTGTATCTTTCATTTGAATCAATTGTTATTTTTTCCGCCCACGCGATACTGAGATATCATCATATTGGGCGAATTAATCCGAATATTTATCATCGCAAAAATTCTTCAAGTTTGCCTGATACGTCTCTATAGATATACAAGCCCGTGTATAAGCGATGTGATATGCTTTCATAGAAAGACTTGTTGCATGGTGTGAGAAATATAAGTGTGTACGAGATAAACACAGTGGCTTGTATCTACCCTACTGACTTGGCTAACCGCCATTCTAACGGTTAGAATTGCTTGCTGTTTAAATTTGTGAAAATTCTACTGTCTTTCTAACCAGATTTTTAACCCCTACGCGTAATTTCACCGAAGTTAGAATAGTGATTGGAAAGGCGGTTAGAATTTAAAATTTCATCTGCTATCAAAATCCAACCATGCCTAACCAACTTTCTAACCGCTTTTTCTAATTTTTGGCAAGCCCTTCGATTCACATCGATTATCGGCCATCTTTCAATTTCTCGGTTTTCTTTCTGTATTTCCTCGAGCTCTTGGACGATTTACGACCGGCCAAGAGCGCAATCGGTTGGCTTCACGCGGTCACTTCACAGAACCCATTTACTTCCATTCGGTGCGGTTTTCTTCGAGAACTTGCGCGCATTCATGATTCACGTGACACGTGGCGTCGTCCGCGACGTCCGCCATTTTTTGGCCTCTCTTCGATCGCGCATAGTCATCGCCGAGGCGAGACTTTTGAACATTTTTGGAACATTGATTACATAATTTTGAACGTTAAACCTATTGTGTTAATAAATAATGAAATATTGTGTGTACGCGAGTGAGTTTTTTCATCGCCCGCAACGAACTTCCAGCCACTTCATTCCCTTTAACCTTCCACCTTTTTCGCCCAATTTCACAACCAGTCAATTCAGGCATTTTTCCGAACATGGTCCTTCGAGCCGGATCGGGAAATTGGCGAAAATTGTGAAAGTTCATCGGTGAATCTCGAGAAACTTCGAGTGCGGTGCTGGTGATCAACACGTGGTCAGTGCACGTGCACCGGAAATCACGAGAGAGAAACCGTGTTCGTGCGCGTGCTCTATCTCTCGCTTCTTCGCCCGCGCGTGAGGAGCGTTATCGCGCTCTCCTCTTTGTGCGGTGTTTCGTACCGTGTACAGGCCCGGGCTCTTTCAGTGTACGCGTCTCACGGACATTTTTGCTACGAGTGTGTGCGCGTACTACGTGAGTTTCGCATGATTCGGTTTTTCTCGACACGTGTTCGCTAATTTCGTGAATTCTTCGGGCTTTTCTACGCGTATCACGAACATTCTCGTTCGACGAGTGTGTGCGCGTAGTTCGCGGTTTTCTTCGGGTTTTTCTACGCGGCACACGAACATTCTCGCTCGACGAGTGTGTGCACGTAGCTCGTGATTTCTCGTTTCCGGTTTTATTCTACGCGTATCACGAACATTCTCGTCGCCGAGTGTGTGCGCTTACTTCGTTTTTCTTCGGTTTTTGGTTTTTTTCAAGTGCGTCACACGAACATTCTCGTCACCGAGTGTGTGCGCGTACTTCGTTTTTCTTCGGTTTTTGGTTTTTTTTCAAGTGCATCACACGAACATTCTCGTCGCCGAGTGTGTGCGCGTACTTCGTTTTCTTCGGTCTTTTGGTTTTTTTCAAGTGCGTCACACGAACATTCTCGTCGCCGAGTGTGTGCGCGTACTTTGTTTTCTTCGGTTTTTTTGTTTTCTTTCAAGTGCATCACACGAACATTCTCGTCGCCGTGTGTGTGCACGTACTTCGTTTTTTTTCGGTTTTTTGGTTTTTAGTTTTTTTTCGAGCGCGTTACACAAACATTCTCGTAACATCGAGTGTGTACGTGTTTTTCGTGGTTACCAATCTTGTGATCACACGCTCGCTATAAACAGTCTCGATCTTCGAGCGTGCTTGCGTGTCGCGACTTCGTCATCGTTTTCATCATGACGACTAGCCTCGCGAAGATGGAACGTCGCATTGCGGGGCTTCTCAGCACCTTCAAGTGCATCGATGGCATTGCTGAGAAGACTGCCTCCGCAACTCCTCAGACGATGTCCAAAACCCTGGCGTTGACTCGGCTGGACCTTCTTGAAGCCAATTGGACGCGCTTTCAGCACGAGCACACTAGCGTACTCGACATGAACTGCGAGAACCTCGCAGAACATGAGTACTTCGTGGAGGGGGTCGAAGCGCAATGCCAAAGCGCTTACGAGAGCGCCAAGGTCAGCTTCCTCGTAATCAAGGAGCATTTCGAGCGGGTTGAGCCCACCAGGGCCAACCTCGCAGATGTGTCTGCCATCGGGCCATCCGCTATTCAGTGAACCCTTCCGGATATAAAACTTCCGGTTTTCGATGGAGATTTTAGAGCTTGGCGTTCCTTCCACGATCTCTTCGTCTCGATGGTTGGCAGCAATCTGGACATCACTTCTGTTGAGAAGATGCACTACCTGCGCACTTCTCTCAAGGGCGATGCTGCGCAACGTATCGCGAATCTTCCGGTCTCTTCAGAGTCGTTCGCTTCAGCTTGGGACACCCTTCAGGAGAGGTATGAAAACAAGCGAATTTCAATTGATTCTCAGCTTGATAGACTCATCGGTATTCCTCGAGTCACTTCACGGTCAGTCAAGGTCTCAACAACCTCATTAACACCACGGCTGAGGTTACGAACGCTCTTCGGGCGCTCGACGCTACGGTAGATCACTGGGATCTGGTGCTGGTTCACTTCCTTGCGTCACGGCTTGACCGACACCTTCGAGAGCAGTGGGAAGTAAAATTGGGCGCTTCAACCGACCCTGCGACGTTCGCACAGTTTCGGTCGTCCCTTATCGCTCGTGCCAGAGCTCTTGAGAGTCTGGAGGCGCGGACGTCCGATGCAACACCACAGTCAGCCGCTTCATCCCAAGGTCCTCGCGCCTCGGGAGCTAAAACGTCTCGCCAAGCAACCAGCGCGAGGGCTTATACTTCACGGGCTGAGGACTCCTCTGAAAGGTCGGACAAGCAAGAGAAGCCCTCGGATCTGGACAAGAAGTCCACGGCAGCGGTTCTTTCAAAGGGCCCTCTTCATCTGGCTGGATCAACCACCCAGCAGTGTCACTTCTGCCTCGAAGGACACTTCATCGCCTCATGTCCGCTCTTTCGGCAGAAGAGCGCCAAGGAGCGGTGTGAAGTAGCAGAGCAACGGCGGCTCTGCTACGACTGCCTCGGGCCGCATTCCGCTGTCAATTGCCGAGTTGACAAGCGGTGCTTCGAGTGTGGAGAAAAGCACCACACTCTAATCCACATCGGAGCCAAAAGGAATTCGGGCGCTTCAAACCGTCAGGCAGCCGCCTCGACGCCAATGGCAACATCGTCGCCAACCGAGCCTCAGGCTTGTCTCCGTAAAGGTCACCAATGCGACGGAACTTCGAGTCCCTTCAACCTAGCCTCGATCGGTCTTACTTCTCTCGGCAATTCTTCTACTTCATCGGAACCACTTCGAAGCGCTCCTTCATCTTCAACTTCAACGTCGGCGCATTTGGCGTCACTGCAGCGAGCTCTTCGACCTTCAGTCTTCTTGGCGACGAGTCAAGCCATGGCCTCCTCACCGTCGGGTTCTTCACAACGGATTCGTCTTCTAATTGACCCTGGCGCTGAGCTATCTTTCGTATCGGAGCGAATTGTGCAGCTTCTTCACCTCAAGCGCGTGACAGCCTCGCTGAATATTCTCGGCATTGGCAATCAATCAGCAAGGTCGCACGCGAGAAGCTGTCAACTTCAGGCTTTCTTCAATACACGATTCGGCTCTTTTCATCAACGTCACAGCCTTTGCCTTTGCCTTGCCGATCCTGAATTTCAGACGCCAGGGCCGATTGACATCATCATCGGGGCTGATTCATACGGCCTCCTCATCGAATCAGACGTGAAAAAAGGCCGACCAACTGATCCGATAGCGCAACGGACTCTTCTCGGGTGGATAATACTTGGTCCAGTTGACGCTTTAACTTCAACCTCAGTTCGGGTTCAGCACGTCTCCCCCGATGAGGATGTCGCGTCGCTTCTTTTAAAATTCTGGGAACAGGAGGAAATTCCGTCAGACTCAGCCCCCACAACTGAGCCCGAGGATTCCTCCTGTGAGGAACACTTCAAGGAAACGCATTCACGAGTAGAAGACGGGCGATATACAGTCCGCCTCCCCTTCAAAACTTCAACATCGTCTCTCGGGGATTCCTTCACGGCAGCTCGGCGCTCCCTGGTTCGACTTCAGAAGCGACTCTCGCTTAACGCAAGTTATCGAGAGTTGTATCACGGCTTTCTTCAGGAGTACGAGACGTTGTCTCACATGGTACGAGCTTCCGCTGGGCCAGCTTCAACCCCCGTGTACTATTTGCCCCATCACGGTGTTTTCCGGGCTCACAGCATCACCACAAAGCTTCGAGTAGTCTTCAACGGGTCGTGCAAAACGAGCAGTGGTGCTTCGCTTAACGACCTCCTCTACACGGGCGCCAAACTTCAACAGGACACTTCTGACGTACTTCTTTGGATCCGACGGCATCGCTTCATCTTCGCGACGGACATCACAAAGATGTACCGTCAAATCAAACTTCATTCGGATGATTGGAACCTTCAACGGATCCTGTGGGTTGATGAGCAGGAGCACATCATCCCCTTCTGCCTTACTACCGTCACGTACGGCCTCAGTTGCGCCCCGTTCTTGGCCATGCGAGTCATGCTTCAACTTGTCGAGGACGGAGGGCACACCTTTCCATTAGCGGTACTTCCGTTGACGGAGGGCAGATACGTTGATGATATTTTCGGAGGTGCAGATTCAACGGCGGAACTTCAACCATCGTCACTTCAACTTCAAGAGATCTGCAACCGAGGGGGTTTTCAACTTCAAAAATGGTCGTCAAACTCCACGGAACTTCTTCAAAAGGTGAGCCATTCCCTTTTCGAATCACACGCAGCCGTGATTCAACAAGAGGACTCCAGTGTCAAACTTCTTGGTCTCGTTTGGAACGCCCAAACCGACCACTTCAGGTTCACGCTTCAGCCGACCTTCAGTCAATCGGTGACCAAACGGACAATCCTTTCGGAAACGGCGCAATTATTTGACCCGTTGGGCTTCGTTTCGCCAATCATCATCACGGCAAAGATGTTTCTTCAAGAGCTCTGGTTGGCAAAACTTCACTGGGACGACCCTCTTCCGGTTTCGCTTCATCAACGGTGGTTTCATTTCCAAGAGAACTCAGCGGATCTCTCGCTTATTTCTCTCCCTCGTCGGCTTCAACTAAAACCCTTGGCAACGGTTCAGCTTCATGGTTTTTCGGACGCCTCGCAACTGGCTATGTCAGCCGTGGTTTACCTTCGTTCAACTTCAGATGATGACTCTTCAACCATCACGCTTGTCGCCTCAAAGACGAAGGTTGCACCTCTCAAGCGACTGACAATTCCGCGGCTTGAGCTCACCGCTGCGCTACTTCTTTCACGGCTGGTTTCGTACGTCCAGAAAACACTTGAACTTGGAGATGTTCCAGTGTTCCTCTGGACTGATTCGTCAGTCACATTAGCTTGGATCACGTCGCATTCGGCTCGGTGAAAGGACTTTGTCCGAAATCGAGTCACTTCAATTTAAGAAATCACTTCGCACGTGACGTGGCGCTTTATTTCGGGCAAGGAAAATCCCGCAGACTGTGCGTCTTGCGGAATGACACCTCGTCAACTTTCTCGGCATTCCCTCTGGTGAAATGGACCAACTTGGCTCTCGCAGCATTGCGCCAGTTAGCCCACTTCGTCGTTCGAGATCGTCACCGACTGCGACCTCGAACAGCGTCCAGGTCTCGCCCTCACTTCAACTTCAGGGCCTTTTCTACCGGTTTGGAACCTTCTGAAGCGATATTCTTCCCTAAATCGGCTACTTCGAATCACGGCAATTTGCAAAAGAGCTTTTAGCCGCTTCAGGCGAGTTCCACATACTTCAATGACCAACCCGATTTTACCGGGAGACCTGGAAGACGCAAAATTTTTCTGGATACGCCTCATCCAACAGTCGCAATTCACTGCTGAGCTACGGATAATTTCAAGCGGAGCGACACTTCAACGGAGCAATGCATTGGCCGCCCTCACACCTTTCATCGACCAACTCGGAGTCCTTCGTGTGGGCGGACGCCTCAAGCATTCGATCCTTCACTCCAAGGCAAAACATTTACCTGTTTTACCTCGAAATTCACGGCTAACAACACTGATAATTTCAGATAACCATCTCCGGACTCTTTACGGCGGCACACAAGCAACACTTGCCTATCTCCGCAGATCGTACTGGATTTTGGGTGGTCGAGCGCCAGTACGATCATACATTCTCCGCTGCACCACTTGCGCACGGTTTCGAGGCCTCAGAGCTCAGCAGTTGATGGGGCAACTTCCCTCGCCACGAGTCACACCTTCACGTGCCTTCCTTCATTCTGGCTTGGATTATGCTGGACCCTTCACGGTTAAGACTTGGCGAGGAAGAGCAGCAAAAACATACAAGAGTTATCTTGCAGTTTTTTGTCTATTTTTCTACTTCAGCGGTGCATCTCGAATTGGTAACGGACTACACTTCAGAAGCCTTCATCGCAGCATACCGGCGGTTCTTTGGTCGACGGGGCATTTGTCACACGCTGTATAGTGACTGTGGAACGAACTTCAGCGGTGCAGATGCCACTCTTCAGGCTCTCTTCAAGGCTGGTTCAATGGAAATGAATCAAATATCTCCGCATTAACCAGCTTTGGTACAAAGTGGTCCTTCAATCCCCCGGCAGCCCCTCACATGGGTGGAAAATGGGAGGCTGCCGGGAAATCGGCAAAATCCCATCTTCGGCGGGTCATCGGTGAGACTGCACTTACGTATGAAGAATTTACGACTCTTCTTACGCAAGTCGAGGCAGTGCTCAATTCAAGGCCGCTTCATGCTCTCTCGGATGACCCGGAGAATTTGTCATCCTCAACTCCGGGTCACTTTATGGTCGGTGAGGCACTTACCACAGTGCCTGAGCCATCTCTGACCTCAACGGCGGAACCTTGTTTGTCTCGGTGGCAACTTCTTCAAGCACGGCTTCAGCACTTCTGGCAGAGATGGTCAAGAGAGTACCTTTATCAAAGTCTCTCTACTTCAAAATGGCATCATCCTTCTAATGAGATACGAGTGGGGTCACTCGTCCTCATAACAGACGAAAGACTTCCTCCGACGCGGTGACCACTCGCACGGATCCTCGAACTTCACCCTGGCGAAGACGGCCTCACTCGAGTCATCACACTTCGAACGGCAACTTCCACCTTCAAGCGGCCGATCGCAAAATTATGCGTTTTGCCGACGGACTCTTCGTCAACGGAGTTTGCCGAAGGCGGGGAGTGTGTTCAGAAAACATGTAGTTGCCAGAGCCCCCGCGAGAGACCCTCAGTGAACGGTCAAGCTCTCGCTGGACTCTGCATTACACGTGGCTCTCGCGACTCTATCCCCTCTAAACGGTGGCTCTCTCGCGGCGATCGATCATCGCCTCGTCACTTCGTTTTGGCAAGCCCTTCGATTCACATCGATTATCGGCCATCTTTCAATTTCTCGGTTTTCTTTCTGTATTTCCTCGAGCTCTTGGACGATTTACGACTGGCCAAGAGCGCAATCGGTTGGCTTCACGCGGTCACTTCACGGAATCCATTTACTTCGATTCGGTGCAGTTTTCTTCGAGAATTTGCGCGCATTCATTATTCACGCGACACGTGGCGTCGTCCGCGACGTCCGCCATTTTTTGGCCTCTCTTCGATCGTGCATAGTCATCGCCGAGGCGAGACTCTTGAACATTTTTGGAACATTGATTACATAATTTTGAACGTTAAACCCATTGTGTTAATAAATAACGAAATATTGTGTGTACGCGAGTGAGTTTTTCATCGCCCGCAACGAACTTCCAGCCACTCCATTTTCTTCAACCTTCCACCTTTTTCGCCCAATTTCCCAACCAGTCAATTCAGGCATTTTTCCGAACAAAGCTCGAAATAGAACGTCAGCGGTGATTTTACGTACCTGGAACGATCGTGACCAATTAAAGATGCGTGTACCTGAAATTAGTATTTCGATGTGGATATTACAGTCGATGGAGCGATACACAGTATCGCAAATTCGTAGTTTCATGCATTACAATTTTTTGGTTACGGAGCATTCGCGCAATACTAATGTTCACGCAATACCTTTTTCTTTTTTTTTACCATCATAGGGTGTCCCATTTTAATCTTACAGTTGATTTATTTTGAAAAATATTGCTCTGATTAAAAATGAAGTGGAATGAAACTTTTAGGGTTCAGAGGGGGACGTTTAAATTTTTTTTTGTTTTGGTCTAAAATTCAAAATGGCGGCGTTAAGATAGCTGACATGTTTTTTAAAAATAGAAACATGATTTTTTTTACCAAAAATTTTTTCAGATCAAATCTAACATCTTTTGTAGGAATATTTTTTTTATGGCCCGGATATTTTAGACTAGATCACCATTTTTGACTATTTTAGCATTATGCAGCATAATGACGAAGACGAGGAGGTCTTCTAAATCCTCCTCATGAAAGTTTTCTGAAATCTTCTTAAAGGTGTTCAAACCCACACGGAACATTAGGGCCATGGGACGTCCAATACCCATACATGGTGGATGAATGCTCCATCCCAGGGACGTCTATGAGTATCCCTATCACTGCTCAAAGAAGTGCGAAACGGCACCTGTTTTATGTACTGGGAACATCCCTTATACGTACCTTGAGATGGTTTTTAGACGGACTAGACCCCAAAAAATGACGTCCGATTTACGTATTTAAGACGAATAAACCAGTGATCCGAAAGATGTCCAATGATCATCCATTATACGTCCCTTTATTTAAATAATTTAATCGTTATTAACTACACATTACCTACACTAACTTGACTTATGAGAAACTTATGCATGTAAAAACCTTATACGATGTAGTTTGCTGATATACTTATATATCTTTGTCTCACAAACCTTGAATAATGTATAATCGTAATGAAATTTATAATTAATGGATAATGTGTAATCAAGAGCGTTTAAATTAAGGGACGTATAATAGATGATCATTAGATATCTTTTGCACTATTGGCATTCGTCTTAAATACGTACATTAAATGTCACTTTATGTGGTCTATAGGTACCTCTAAAAAATATCTAAGGGTACGTATACGAAACTTTTTCAGCACATGGAATCACTGCCGTTTCGCATCTCCGATAGTGGTTTAAGGAATGTCCCATGGACTTCCCCGGAATGAAATTTTCATCCAACTTAAATGATTATTGGACGTCCCCTGGCTGTTAAGTTACGCGCGGAATATATTTATAGCTCCAAAAATATGTGTCGTGGACGTCGAATAAACTTCCGCGTTATCCTTCGATAGACGTAATTTGTACGTACATACGACGGTCAATCGGCGTACCCATATCACAGCTGCCCGAAATACTTAAATGTACATCTAAAGGACGAATGCTTTTGATTGGACAACATGCGATGGATCACACAGGACGTATATTGTATGTTCACACACGTACTATTTGTTAAGCTACAAATATACACAACACGGCCATCTATGGTATGTCCATAGGTAGACATTCAATAGCTCTTAATTCAGTATCGTAATTGGACATCTATTGGACGTTCCAGGTTCACGTCTATATGAAATCCTACATGGAACATCCGATAGACGTTCAATTGACGTCCTCCGAATGTGATTTTCGTTTACGAACCTGGAACGTCCAGTGGATGTTCAATTACTGTCCTGAATTAAAAGCTATTTAATGTCTACCTATGGACATACCATGGATGGCCGTGTTGTGTATATTTGTAGCTCAAGAAATAGTACGTGTCGTGGACATACAATATACGTCCTGTGTGATCCATTGCGTTTTGTCCAATCAAAAGTATACCATGGATGTTCAATGGATGTCCGCATCACGTCCATCGTGGATGTAGACGTGTTAAGGATCTATGGATGATAGATGGACGTCCAATGGACACTCGGTTCCGTGTGGGAAGATTCCACCATTCATGTTTAAACATGCGCTTACTCTCCTCTTAAAACCATCAACTGTTCTTCTCTGAACTTCTCTCGGGATTGTACGGCAGGCAGCTCTTATCCGCTCCCGCATATTCTCTCGTGTTGTTGGATGTCGACGGTAGACAACGTCTTTAAGATAAGCCCACAAGAAAAAATCGGGAGAGGTAAGATCAGGTGACCTTGGAGGCCAATGGACAGGTCCATCTCGACCAATCCACCTTCGACCGAATGTTGCGTCCAGTTGATTCCGAACAATACGAGCCCAGTGACCTAATCCTTGTGAGTGTTCCACACACACACACACACGTACAAAATCACACACACTCTGAGAAGGAGGGTTTGGAGTCGAAAAATACTGCGGAAGTTACGAGCCGTGGAGACCTAATTCTTATGAGTGTTCCACACACTCAAACTTACAACATTGCACACTCACACACTTAGAAAATCACACACTTATACAGTCAGATACACTAACAAGGAGAGTTTGGAGTGGAAAAAATACTGCGAAAGTGACGAAACTCTACCTCCTCGTCCTCGTGGTCATCCCGGATAATACTCAAATAGTTAAAAATGGTGATATCTTATTGACTGAATAAAAAAAACTTTCCAACAAAAGTTGTTAGTTTTGACTTGACACATTTTTTGGTGCAAAAAAATCATGTTTTCATTGTTTAAAAAACCTTTCGGCCATCTTAACACCACCCCTTTAAATTTTGGACCAAACAACATTTTTTTTCAACGGCTTTCTTTGAACCCTAAAAGTTTTATTTCACTCGATTTTTTATCGGAGCAGTATTTTTCAAGATAATTCAGCTGTTAGATTAAAATGGGATACCCTCTATCGTAGGCTGTATCAAAAAAAATGTTCCTACAAAAGATGTTAGATTTAATCTGAAAAAATTTTTGGTAAAAAAAATTATGTTTCCATTTAAAAAAACATGTTAGCCATCTTAACGCCGTCATTTTAAATTTTGGACCAAAACAAAAAATTTTTTTGAACGTCCCCTTCTGAGCCGTCAAAGTTTCATCCCACTCAATTTTTGATCAGAGCAATATTTTCCAAAGTAAATCAACTGTAAGATTAAAATGGGACACCCGGTATATGACAGATCATCAAATGTAACGAATATGGTTCTTATGATAATAATTTGTATTTAATTGTCATTTTTCTCTTATAATTGGTTTCTTGCATTGTATTATAATTATAGTACGCGAATATAATACCGAAAATCAAATCTCGGTACGAAATATTTTCCCCCGGCTTATTCGTTTGCAAAACACGATTTGAAATATTCTTCACACTGTTCACTCTCACGAAAGTAGTTTATTTTGTCGTCCTATAACTTCGCAAAGACATTCAACAACGACGCATAAAAGATATTTATTTGTTAATAATATATATCTGTTAACAGAAACGTGCTTTTTTATTAAAGTAGGAAATTCGTGATTCGCCATCTCACCTTCGTTCTTCAGGGCGCTATGGAATTGCCCATACGTCATTGTAGAATGTTTTCGCGAAGTTATTGGACGACAAAATAAATTACTTTCGTGGCGCTCGAATGATCGTGGTGCGCGACAGTGCGTGTTCAGGACCCGTCTTAAAATGTTTATTTACCAGTGTATTCAGTATCTTGCCAGCTCAAGATTATAAAAGCAACGCTCATCACAGTGGTGTCATATATCTTAATCTTAATATTATATTAATTCCAATATAACTTTTAAAAAACATGAAAAATATTTATAATCGTAGACCGTATATGAAGAAACCGCGAAAAAATGATCATACCACCCGCGTAGAAAAGAAGAATCTTTTCAAGAATCTTTTCAAAAGTCTTGCAAAGAATCTTGGAAAGAGTCTTGTAAAGAATCATTCCAAGAATCTTGAAAAGAGTCACGTATTGGATCCGGAACAAGACTCTTTCCAAGATTCTTGGAAAGACTATTTGCAAGACTCTTGAAAATCTTTTAAAGAATCTTTCAAAGATACTTTTCACGATTCTGAGAATCTTTTCACGATTCTGAGAATCTTTAAAAGATTCTTTGAAAGGATTAAGTTTTCTCAAAATCTCACGAAAAACTAAAAACTGACCAATTCGAGCCAATTTTCAAAAAAGAAGAAATTTGAGAAAATCGATAACCTTTATTGAGGAAAAAGATAGAAAATCAAAAATAAAGATGACCCTCATGACCAAGTCCGTTTTAACACGGCGTTCAATCTTGAAAAGATTAATTGGAAGAATCTTAGAAAGATTCATTTAAAGAATCTTGGAAAGATTTATTTAAAGAATCTTGGAAAGATTCATTCAAAGAATCTTGGAAAGATTAATTGGAAAAATGTTGGAAAGACTGATCGTAAAGAATCTTGTACAAGCTGATCGCTCGGGAGAATCGTAGAAATAATTTTGTTCTTTCCAAGATTCTGTATATGAATCATCTTTACTTTTGATTTTCTATCTTTTTCCTAAATAAAGTTTTGGGATTTTCTCAAATTTCTTCTTTTTCGAAAATTGACTCGAATTGGATAGTTTTTATTTTTTCGTGAGATTTTGAAAAAACCTCATTCTTTTAAAGATTCTTCCAATGAATTCTTTAAAGATTCTTTCAAAGATTCTATTTTTCTACGCTGGACTCTTTTCAAGACTCTTTCCAAGATTTCGTAAAAAACCTTTCCAAGAATCTTTTCTGCAACGATTTGAAGAATCTTGCAAAGAATCTTTACACGATTTTTTACTCCGAGGTAAATAGCCTTTCCAAGAATCTTGTAAAGAATCTTTCTAAGAGTCTTGGAAAGAGTCTTGTTCCGGATCCAATACGTGACTCTTTTCAAGATTCTTGGAAAGATTCTTTACAAGACTCTTTCCACGATTCTTTGCAAGACTCTTGAAAAGATTCTTGGAAAGATTCTTTTTTTCTACGCGGGCAAGATTTGATTTTCGGTATTATACTTGCTACATTTGATAATAAAACGTATTGTGGTGAAAAAAAATTAAAAAAAGAATATTGTATTGCGCGAACATTGGTATTGCGCGAATGTTACGCAAAAAAAATATATAAAAAATAAAATTACGATTTTACAGTACTGTGTATCGCACCATCGACTCTGTAATATCCACATCAAAATGCTAATTACAAGTGCACGCATTTTTAATTGGCGACCACTATTCCAGGTCCGTAAAATCACTGTTGAGATTCTATTCCGAACTCCTAACCGCCTGGTGGTTACGCGTGGCGGTTAGAAACACAGTAAAAGGGGATTAGGTTTTGACAGATTGTTGCAATTTGAATTTCTAACCTCTTTCCTAACCCGTTTTCGAACTTGAGTAAATAATGCCTAGTAGTTAGAAAGAGCAGTTAGAAAGTGGGTTAGGCATGGTTGAATTTTGGTGGCAGATGGAATTTGAAATTCTACCCGTGTTCTACCCAGGTAGCACACATGTCTATTCGGCATCGAAAAGATACCATTTCTTGGTTGCCTTACGGAAATTACTTAAAGGTAACTATTTTACGACTTTTAACTGACATCAATTATGCGGTTATCTGTAGGTTGACTTTTTAGGGTTAACATAACGACAAGTCCAGTAGTTGTCGAAGAGTTATCATGTCACTTTATCGAATAGTTGGCTATTCTAAGATGTCCGATAGGTATCATCAAAACGGCAACTGTATGAAGATTATTTTTAGGTACCAAAAAAAAGACGTTAATGTTATCAAAATGGCAAGTAAAATGGTTGGCTAAATGTCATCATTTTGGTGAATCGAATAGATGTCTTTTTAATGACATCGAAAATTTATCCAATAATCGTCAACGAAAATGTGCGTGGAAGAGTTGTCCAGTGGATAACTTTCACGAGTGCTCCTCTAGATGACTGTTTTAAGTTACGAAAATGCCAAAATGCAGGGACAAAGAGACGCCAGAACGTCATGGTCACGATTATCAATAGCGTCGTCGAACGCATTTGCAATAAAATTGATTTCCGCGAATAAAGTGCAGGAATACACGGTATGGGCATATAAAATACAATGCTTTCTATAATTATTCAATTATTTTATACTATAGACTTATCCGAAGGATCATGTTGGATCATCCGAAGGATCATGTTCTGAGAAGTAAAAAAAGAACGGCAAGTATTAAATCCTAAAGATCCGAATTTGAAAAAAAATCCCAAAAATTCAAAAGGGCCTAGCCGGGGTTGCCTATAAAATGTGCCCCTAAACCGATTTGGATTGGCTAGACGCCACATTTTAGAGTTACCTCAAAAACTTGGTTTGCCCAATTTTAAACCCTCTATCTTTACTATTAGGCTGGAACTTCAGGATAACGTTGATCTCAGTTTTTTTTATTCCTATGCCATTTATACTTTGAAAAATATGAAAAAAAGTGAGATCAGGCAAGTATCAAGATACATGCTCGAGAATTTTTTCGAATTTTTTCGCGCCAAACGCGAGCTGTGAAAAATCTTTCAAAGTTTAAATTGTTGATTTTTTATTGAATTTAAAGAGTGACTAACTTTTTTTTTTACCGTATGTACATCACTGCATACTCGATTTTCTGTAATTTTTTCAGATTTTTCGAAAAGGTGCGCCATTATTAAAAAAATCAACGAACGATTTTTTTTTTTTTTTTTAAGGGAAATCTTCAAGTATGTGGAGTCTTTGGAGTCTTCGACAATAAATTATTTAATATTGGTAGCTCTACACATTATTTAACAATGGTAGTGCTACACGAGGCGAATCGTCCCGGATTACATTCGATTTTTTTTCATTTTTTAGTTCAAAGACTTTGAGTTCCATCGAGATTATGCCCATACAGCCCCGCCGGTAAGATAGTTTCCCTCCCGACTGACATATGATAAAGCTATATACATTTTCATAGTTGTTCATTCATTTCATAAATTTCGTGTGATTTTATTCGAGATACAAAAATAAAACGAAGTTAAGATAAAGTGAAGGTGGCAAAACCTTATCTGCAAAACGATATGTGCATTGTACGTGTCTGGCCTTGTCGTAACCATCGAAGAAGACAAGTGAGTATCACAAACAGATACCTATCAGTAATACATATCTTCAGCGATATTTGAAGGTCATTTGAACATCATACATATTTCATAACCTATCAATTTTTGTTTTTTGTTTATGTTTATGTTGGTTAGCATGTCGAGTCAGAAGAAGAATTGCCTAAAAAGAAAATGAGACTCACCAAATGCGTACGATGTAATATTCTACTCGTAAAATCATGTGGTCAGGAAAAAACTATAACTACGAATCTTAAAGCTGATAGCTGGTCTCGAATTTTAAAAAAAGACATAGCTGTTGATGACGTCCTATGCAACAAATGCCGAATGCTCATGTACAGAAAAAGCGAGTACAAGGCTAAAGAAAATGAAGCGCTCGCTGGTCCTTCTAGCCGTGAGACTCCCTTGCAGGAGCGAATACCGCACTCTGTGTCACCTTCACATTCTGGGCCACTGCCGCAGCCTGAACTATCTTCACCTGAAAAAACATATCAGTCTTCTCTAGGGTCATCTTCTATACCATCAGATTCATCAAGAGAAGATATGACGTTTGTTGTACAGACAAAGCAGCTCGATAATCAACCACCAATTGAGACCGTTGAAATGCCCTTTGCAAGGGTTATTTCGAGCCATCGGTACTGCTTCGTGTGTGGGTTAACAAACAACATTATTAATGTGCCAAACCAAGCACGAAAACAAATATTCGCTAAGCGAAGGCTGTATGTCCCCAAAGGAAATCGGTGCTGTCCTACTCACGTGATCAAGAACCGCCTGTTTAAAGAAGATGTGTGGAATCTACGTGTACATTCAAATACCAGTGTAATCGATGTTAACGAGCTGCGAGATTATTTCGAATATCTTTCCAGCAATAGTGAATCTACCATCAAAGATAAAATAGGTGATTTCACTCTCTTGGAGGAACGTCTAAAGGTATTCACAGGCTTGTCCTGGGAGAACTTGATACAACTTCGTCAAATGATGACTTCGATGAAGAAATCTCAATGCAGAGATGTTACACAGGCTCTCGTTGTTTTTCTATTCAAACTGCGCACCGGCAATTCCAATGCTATCACTGCTGCAATTCTGGGATTAGAACGTGAGCAGCAAGTATCCGATTACTGTGCGTCAGTTCTGAAGTCATTTGAAAAAGACTTATTGCCTCTTCATTTTGGATTCGAGGCTCTTTCTCGGAAAGAACTGATCGAAAAGGAAACGTCTGTTGTAGCCAAGCGGTTATACAATATCAATGATCAGCTAGCATTGATTTTGGATGGAACATATATTCGTCACGAGAAGAGCTCGAACAACGAATACCAGCGGAAATCTTACTCTGGTCAGAAGCACGTACCTTCATGTAAACCATTTACGATATGCACAACAAATGGCTACATCGTCGAAATGCTCAGGCCTTATTATGCAAATAGGTAAAAATGACGCTCAGATAATGAAAATTGCCCTGGAACAACCAAATGGCTTACGAAATCTCATGAAAGAAGGAGATATTTGTATAGTTGACAGAGGGTTTCGTGACGTCAAGGACCATTTGGAAGAAAAAGGGTACACCGTACTCATGCCTGCGCTCAAAGGAAAACGGAGTCAGCTCACAACGGCAGAGTCCAACGACTCTCGCAGAGTAACCAAAGTTCGCTGGGTCGTTGAAGTGGTACATGGCATATTAGGTCAGGAATATCGACTTTTGCATCATAAAATGGATAATAAGTTGCTTCTCAAAGTATGCTTGTACTGCAGAATCGCTTGCTCTTTGAACAATACGTTTGGGAAGCGTCTGAATTCAGATTTGATGCTTTGGGATGAAATACTGGCGCAAATGCAGTTGCAGCATACAGTAGAGAATACCTTAGCATCGGAAGTTGAGACCGGACGTTGGAGTAGACGAAAAATTCCGTTTCAACAGTTGACATCTTCGGATCTCCTTGATTTTCCCGAAATAACCGAAAAAGGACTGAAAATTCTATTCACTGGATCGTACCAATTAAGTCAAGCTGTGTCATACTTGGCAGAAATGATGGATGACGAGAATAACATTGATCTTCATTATCTTAAAGAAAAAAGCAATATACTGAAAATCAAAGTCAGATCGCGGCACATAAATAGTAAAACTTATCGATGCTACATCGATTATGTGCCCAACTCAACTGGACACTCTGGCATCAAGCGCTATTATTGTGAATGTGCGAACGGGAGTCGTACCATCGGGTGTTGCTCACACGTAGCAGCAACAATTTATTATTTATCTAATTCTCGATATCTTGCAAAAATTATAAGGCCTGCAGAGGTATTAAGTAGAATTTTCGACACAGAACAGGTCAATCCTGTTATCAATGATGATAGTGATGAAGATTAAATCCACTATGTTGTACACATTTTTTATACAATTTAATATAAAATCTGTTTGACATGATTATCAAGCAGATACTTATACATCTTAAAGATGAAATATTATGAAACTGACAGTGAATTTGTTGAGAGCTATTGAGCTACTCTTTTTCCTAAAAAACGATTGAAAAATCGGTTTTTAATTTTTTTTTTTAATGGCGCACCTTTTTGAAATATCTGAAAAAATTACAGAAAATCAAGTATGCAGTGATATACATACGGTAAAAAAAAAAGTTAGTCACTCTTCAAATTCAATAAAAAATCGACAATTTAAACTTCGAAAGATTTTTCACAGTTCGAGTTTGGCACGAAAAAATTCGAAAAAATTCTCGAGCATGTATCTTGATACTTGCCTGATCTCACTTTTTTTCATATTTTTCAAAGTAAAAATGGCATAGGAATATAAAAAAACTGAAATCAACGTTATCCTGAAGTTCCAGCCTAATAGTACAGATAAAGGGTTTAAACTTGGGCAAACCAAATTTTTGAGGTAACTCTAAAATGTGGCGTCTAGCCAATCCAAATCAGTTTAGGGGCACATTTCATAGGCAACCCCGGCTAGGCCCTTTAGAGGAAATCCGAAAAATTTGAAATCTGAAATGTAAAAAAAAAAACACAATCCACACAAGCCAAGCCAAAAATTTGGCGTAGGTAAATTATTAAAGACCAAGCCAAATTAGAAAACATGGCATGCAGGGTTAAGAAAAATAAGCCCGGGAGCTGCCGGAAAACTATTATACCTACTCATATAGTGTTAACACAGATTATTATCACTTGTATATTTTACTGTCAAGTACAGTAGTCGATCAGATAACTTGACCACTCGCATAACTTAACTCATTACCGTGGGAACCCATTTGCATATCGTAACTCCCCCTATGACCGTTTCTCCTCAATTCATACTTTTGGCTGACCGCGAAACATCTATGAGCATGCTTATTGCGAACATGCGCAGTGTGCATGCGCTTAGACACGTGAGTGGGAGAATAAGGGGAAAGTTTAATTATGCGAAAGTTTCCGGTCCCGTCGCATTAAATTATCTGATCGTCTACTGTAGTTTGCTCACGATTACTGACGCATTATGTACAATAATCGATGTGCCATTTTTGAATTTAACCGTAATTAAAGCATCGCTCTTTATATGGTCAATTAGAATCTTGAATATTCTAATACACTCGCTCAATCGTCATGTGCATCTACGAAAATCATCGCAAATCCAGGCCTGGTCGCATTTCTGCGAACGTCGTGGATGTCATCGACGTCCAATAGTTAAGATGAGTATTCGATATTTAAACGATTAGCCGTTAAGAGAGGAAAATAAAAAATAAATCGTAATAAAAAATATAATCACGTTACATATATTACACCAAGAAAATTTATGACAAAGAAGTAGCAACGATATTTATGATTATTGCAACCATTATGTGCAGTGATGCTACTACGATTTATCAAATTCGGATATAACAGAAGGTCGATAAAAGATTATTAACTATTCCAGAAATAATGATCATATAATTGTCCATTCGGTCAAATATAAACCTTGTACAAGATTTTTCTCAGTGAACTTTTCTCATAGTTACTCACTAGCTTACTCGGCCGTTACCTCTTGTTTTTCTCATGGTTGCTTGCTAGTGCACTTGATGAATTGTTTTCTTTTTTATTTTCTCGTTCATTCACTCCTTCGTTAAACGGTAAGGGCGACTGGACTCCGTTTTCCCTCGCCAAGAATATTGGTTCCTAAACCCGCATGCCAAGTTTTCTAGCTTAGCTTGGTCTTTAATAATTTACGTACGCCAAATTTTTGGCTTGGCTTGTGTGAATTGTGTTTTTTTTTAAATTTCAGATTTCGAATTTTTAGGATTTCCTCTAAATTTTGAATCTTTGGGATTTTTTTTAAATTCGAATTTTTAGGATTTAATACTTGGCGTCCTTTTTTTACTCCTCAGAAGTATTTTGTGAATGATTTCACTTCTTTTTGAAAGTTCTTTCGAAGTATCTTTCCTGATTCAATTTATTTACATGAATTTTATATAAATTAGTGTTGAAATCGTCCAATATACAGAAGAAAAAAAAATAAAAATGCATGGCTTGTTGTGTAAACACCCATTCTACACCCATGTGCATAAAACCCATTTATAAAATCTATTCATCAGAACTAGATCAAACTCCACAGAAAAATAGATTTTTTGTCGTAAAAAAAGATTTTATATAAATATAGATAGGTAGATATAGATAGATAGAGAAGATATAGATAGATATAGATAATATAGATTTTTTGTCGTGTTTTTTGGCACAATTATGAAAAGAATTTTTTTTTGTGTTTCACTACCCCAAATAATGTCTCCAAATTTCAAATTGATCGGAGAGGTACTTCATATTTAAAAATATATAAAGAAATAACATTAAAAAATGAGTTTTTATTTTTTTTTTTAATATCGAGTACCTCTTCGATGAATTTGAAATGTGGGGACATTATATGGAATAGTAAAACACAGAAAAAAAATGATGTTCATAATTGTGCCAGAACGTTATCCTGGAGAAAAAAATAATTACTGAAAAAATTAACAGTATTCATCAGTTATTATGAGGATTATGAGCTGTGATTTTTTCTGTAAATACCCTTTTCATACCTTTGTAACGTGTCCGAATTTCATTCAAATCAGTCGAGCCGTTTGTAAAAAAAATTGTCCTTCGATGAAAAACAACTTGAATCGTCTTGCGGCACGTGTTATTGTTAATTTTAAAAAAAGTACCTCGCGTTTTTTAAGTAAGCGGAAGCTTTTTAGGGGGCGTCGCAAAAAATTCAATTTTTAACGACCAGTCTAATACTTATCTATGAATATGAAGCATAAAATTTAAGTTAGATTTTGGTTTGGCCTAAAATTAAATTTAGATTTTGGTTTAGCTTAAAATTTGAGTTCGATTTTGATTTAGCCTAAAATTTAAGTTAGATTTTGGTTTAGCTTAGAATTTAAGTTAGATTTTGGTTTAGCCTAAAATTTAAGTTAGATTTTGGTTTAGCTTAAAATTTAAGTTAGATTTTAGTTTAGCCTGAAATTTATGTTAGATTTTGGTTAAGCGTCGAATTCAAATTGGATCTCGGTTTAACCTAAAATTTAACATAGATTTTGGTTTAGCTTCAAATTTGAGTTCGATTTTGATTTAGCCTTAAATTCAAGTTAGATTTTGATTTAGCTTAAAAATTAAGCTAGATTTTGATTAAGCCTTAAATTTAAGTTAGATTTTGGTTTAGGTTTGAATTTAAGTTAGATTGTGGCTTACCCTAAAATTTAAGTTAGATTTTGGTTTTGCTTCAAATTTAAGTTTTATTTTGACTTATTAGCTATGTATAATGCTATATATTCATAGATATATTATACATATAGATAAAGATATATATATATATATATATATTGTGACGTCGTATTTTTGCGAGTCACAAAGGAACTCGATAACGCGCGAGGTACAACCTCGCTCCCAGGCCGAGTCCCTCTCGAACGATACAATCAGGGCCAAATTGTTAACTTGTCGTTAGATATTAATTTAATTTTGTATTTCCGAAAAATTCTCTTGAGCAAAACGGCGGTCCCCGCCGTTACCGACACGATGACAGCATCGAGAACACCATCGTCTGCGCAACAGTTCAACCGAGAACGAGAAGGGCCAACGAGAGCAATATTCGATGCTCTCGCCACTAACACCATGAGCAACGTAGCCCACGTACGTGAGCCATAACGTCATCATCGACGAGAGCCACCAACATCATCCATCGTTGTCGCTCTCGGCATCATCGCTGAGAGAGCGCCAAATGCAACGTCGTCGCGTGGTCGTGCGTCGTATCGCACAGCTTGGGAGAAATATTATTATTATCGTTATTCGTCCGTAATTTGGGAGAGAGAATCGATCGCGCTCTCGTTCTATCGCTCACTCCATCGATCTATCCGCCGCCTCGAATCAATCGCGCAATCGATTACCAAGTCGCGCTAACATTCGACTCGAATCGCATAAGGGTGGGGGTAGAAATCGGAGCTTACGAGGGCGATCACGAAAGTTTTCTCGAGGACTTAAGCCGCCGTACCGAACGGGGAAGGACGTTGGAATCGCGCCGTTATCGAGTACCGAGCAAGAGAAGCGCGTCTGCCGAATATATCAAAGATTGGGTTCCCGCTGCATTACGGGACCATTCTGCTGAAAACAAACCGGTAAGAACGTCGTTTTGCTCGTTTTGGTTGTGGAATTGAGGAAAATCGCGAGTAGAGGCATTTTCGGGAGTAAAAGTGTTCCAAAACGAAGCAATATTGTCTCGACGACGAGTTAACGCGCGCGGCCAAATTAGAATCTTGTCCGCGAGTAAAATCATTCGCGAGTTACCGTTCGCGTGTTAAATTAATAGAATCGCCGAGAGGGATTCAATATCTATTCGTGCGGAAGCGAGAGTCCATAGGTTAATTAGCGTAATTTGTTTAGAACTCTCGGCCTGAGTAAAATCGAGAGCTATCGTAAGACAGCGGCCATTTTGTATGAGAGTGTGGAAACGGAGAAAACCGTTAAGATATCGGCCATTTTGAGATTGGGGCGCGATATTGCCACGAGGCCGAGAGGAATTAATTATTCGAGTATTAAAGAAAGCGAGAACGAGATCCCAAGGTTATTGCCATTGAACATTTAAATTGTATAGCAGCGAACGGAAAAAGCTTGTTAATAGTGAATAAGGATTCTGTGTTGAAAACGGGAATTTTGATTTTTTTTTGCATTTTGATTCCGTCTCGCCTTCTGCGAGCCGAAATAACGATAAATTAAATAAATAAAAGTAAGTGTTGTGTTTCCCGAACTTGCTGCAAAGAGTATTTATTGTAGAATTTCCAACGATCCCTAACCGCGCCCCTCTACCATCCTCAAGGGCAGCTAGCCAGGCAAAGAAATTGTTGAACTCACGAGAGAACTCAAGGAAATATAAATTTTGCTATCGTCATTTATTGCGATAGCTGGCGCCCAATCCTTGAGTGATCTCGTGAGCTGTTTTGTGACCCGAAGAGTCGGCTTTTCATGCGTTAAGAAAAGTCACGTCACAATATATATATATGTACATAAATGATCTATATAAATATAAAATCCTATATTGTAACGGTACAACTCCTTAACAGTGTCGCCAAGAGCTCACATTACGCGTGAATTCGTACCTCGATTCACGTGATTCCCGCGGTGGTGGTGTCCATTGGCGCCTAAAGGGCTCCTTCTCTTGTTACCGCGATGAACGGCGGGTATGCTTCATTTAGGTGCATGTGGGTATCGCGTTTTTAGCTTCATCCTTTCTCTTTCTTTTTTTTTTTTTTGTTTTTATATAGCGATATCGTTACAATGCCCCCCCTGGACCAAAAAAACTATCGCTTTTTTGTTTCTCTCTTTTTTTTTCTTATATTATTATTTCTTTATTGATTTCAGTACATTTGTTATTATTATTATATATATATATATTTTTTCCTTTTTTTTTTACATTAGTTTTCTTTCGATGATTTCAGCTTTTATTTTTTTACGTAGGTGCTGCATGTCTTTTTGCGTGAAAAGGGTCGGTCTATTCGCGCCAATGTATTCGGCGAAGGTGCAGATAAATACTCCACAGTCATGGTGATTCGTTTGCTTGGGGATTCCTCTGACGTTCTCGAAGACCCATTCCGTCCCATCAAATTTTATATTTTTTTTTACAAGTGCCTCGTTCTCCAAATCTTGTGTGATTTTCTGGATACACATGTTATTCTCTCCAAGTAGGCTGTCGTAATATCGAATGGATTTATTACGAAAATCTATTACGACAAGGCACCAATGTTGGTACAGATGAATCGGTATCATGACGAGGTCAAATAAAAAAATGTCGATCGATTTGGTCCAACGTTGTACTGCTGTGTAGCCCTCTGATAGCAGTCTTGGATAGAAAAACGTGCTCATCGTGTATACAGTCGGGTAAGTGGTTTGCCTTTCGTTCCCCCTCTCTCTGATCAGCTCTAGGTATGCGTTGATTATTTCATCATTTAACCAATTTTCGTTGTTGAATGTCTCGAGGTCTCTTTCTTTGAGTCGTTGTGGTCGTATCTTATCCTTGTTGTTGTTGTCGTCTCTCTTCTTTTTCTCACTTACTTCTTCTTCATCTCCCGTTTCTCCTTTTCTTCTATCTTCCTCTCTTTTTCTTTTCAACTCTCCTTGTCTTGCCTTTCTTCTTACCTTCTCCTCACTGACTGGCTTTTGTTCCTTTGTCTCTGCCCAGTGGAATTCTCCTGCCTTCCAATTTTTCATGTCATTAACTATTTCTTCCAGGCTGAATTCCTTACTTTTCTCGCGTATTGGGGACAATAGTCGTGGGATGGATAAGTCGGCTAATATACCCATGATTTCCTCATCGGATTCCACATTTTCCCTCAGTATCTGGGTCGCCGCTGGCTTCTTTTTTAGCGTTTGGCATGATTTATCCGAGACTGATTTTCCTCTCCCTGAGATCCAGGTTCGTTTTGCTTTGAGTATTCTGAACTCTTCGCTTTCCTTGTTTCTTTTCTCAATCCAGCTCCCTGGCCCTCCTGTTTGACACGCAAAATCTCTTTGCGCGAATCTCCAAGAGGTTTGCGTGCGTGCTTCCATTTTACCTTATGTGCTTGGGTCAGCTCCTGTTTACGTACTGACGGCCTGTTTCGTTGTCCCATTTCTCGCCCGTGCCTCTTCACGTCTTGTTCTTTCTTTTATTTTATTTTCGCAATTCTATCCAATAGGAGAAATTCCTTTTGGATGTTGATGATTCGATGTCTCATTTATGTGAGTCTGTTGTGGCTTGGTAAATTTCTAATATACTCTTCTTCCTGCCTTATTCCTTGTAGCGCTGAAGTCAGATTGTGCGCGCAATTTCAAATTTCTTTCAGGCCAAATCAATATGTATATATTTTCTCCTTATTGATTTTTATTTTATTTTTTTTATCGATAGTTTTTTAGTTTGCTTGCATGGTACATGCCCCTTTCTCGCCCGGTGTGGGTATTTTCTAAAATATATGTGGCTGCTGCAATCTTTCGTTTTATTCGGTAGGGTCCTTCGTAGATGGCAAAAAATTTTGCCATTTTTTTATTTACAGGGTCGCTAACGTTGCATGCTTTCGCAAGTACCAGGTCTCTTTCTTTGAAGTCGGTTAGACGATGTTTACCGTCGAATTTTTTTGCTCTCCATCTCCCCTTTTTCTTTATCTTTCCCTTGACTAGCGTTAATTTTTCTTCTATATTCTCTTCTCCATCGCTTTTCTCCTCGATGACCTTGATCCATATTGGCCAATTTGTGTGTTTGTCTGTGAGGAATGTTCGGAAAAATCTACCGATTTCTCTGTTGACCCTTTCTACTATATTTCCCTGAGGATGTCGTATCGAAGAGAATACTGGTTGGATCCCCTCGCTCGCCAGTTTTTGGAGCCATGTTCGAGATGTAAATTGGGTACCATGGTCGAATTGCAGCTTCCTTGGTTTGCCATATGTTGGGACGTAGTGGTTGAATATCTTGTTTATTGTTGTTGTTGCCGTTGCTGTTTTTAGGGGGTATAATACGACATATTTGCTGAAAGCGTCTATTGTAACCAGAATATGCCTCTTTCCTCCAGTTGCCGTTGGTAGTTGTCCAAAATAGTCAATGGACACTAAGTCTCCTGGTCCTTCCGGTATAATATTCTGTTGTGCCGCATACGCATGTTGGTTTGGCACTTTGTTTCTCTGGCACGAGTCGCATTTAGCGATGCAGTTTCGAATCACATGGTACAACTTTGGATATGCGAAGTCTTCTGTCAGCATCTTCCAAACCTTTTTAGCTGCTATATGTTCGTATATCTCGTGTGTTTCTTTTATTAGGAACGGCAGGACGGCCCGTGGCAACATGATTTTCCATTCTTCGTTTCTTGCGGATTTTAATACTACATCCCCTTATATTTTGTGTGTCGTACTTCCTTCTTTGTTGATTATTTCTCTTCTAATTCTGTTTATTCTTTCATCGTTTTTCTGGTATTCTCTGATATTCCTCATTTGTCGCTCCAATTCGTCCGACGGTCTTTGCGCCAATACCGTTGCAATCGTAATTTCTGTCCCCTTCTTATTTTCCATGTCGGGTGCGTTCAGTCTGCTCAGAGTGTCAGCCACGATATTCCTAGCCCCAGGACAGTGCTGGAAGGAAATTTCGTAGTCCTGGATCGCCAGAATCCATCGAGTCAGTGTTCCATTCAAAAGTTGACAATTTTTCAGGAAAATTATTGCTAATGATCTGTGATAACTTTGATGGGTGCTCCAAAAAGGTAGGTTCTAAATTTTTTTAATGCCCAGATGTTGGCCAATAATTCCTTCTCCGTTGTTGTATAGGCCATTTCTGCTCCTTTCAGGATTTGGCTCGCAAACCCTACTACGCCAAGCTCCCCATTCTCGTCCTCTTGCGCAAGTGTGCCTCCTAGCGCGTAATCGCTAGCGTCAGTTTGAAGCACATATCCCCGTCTCGGATCTGGATGTCGTAACAGTACTTCTTCAATAAATATGTTTTTTATTTTGTTAAAAGCAATCTCTTCAGATTCTTCCCATTGCCATTTGGTTCCTTTGTGTAGTAATTTTAACAAAGGTATCGTTTCCTTTGCGTGGTGTTTTGTGAATTTTGTGTAATATTCACTAACCCAAGAAATCCTCTTAATTGTTTTAAATTTCGTGGTCTTGGGAATTGTTTTATTAAATGTATTTTTTCTGGTTGAGGTTTAACTCCCTCTGTGGTGAGAGTATGGCCCAGAAATTCGACCTCCTTTCTAAAAAATTTGGCCTTTTCCAGTTTAATGGTCATTCCGTGCTTCTCGAGTCTTTCCAATAGCTCGTCTATGAGTGCCATGTGTTTATCGAAATTTCTTGAAATGCATAGTAAGTCATCGACAAAGTTTATAACCCTTTCCCCAAGGTTCTGAAGCACGATATCCAGGGCACGCAGTATACTTGCCGTGCTTGTTTTTAAACCAAACGGGGTTACCATAAATTCATACACCTTTCCTCTATGTCGGAATGCGGTATATTTGTATGAGTCTGGGTGGGGGGGTACTTGCCAGAAACTGCTAGTCAGATCAAGCGTTGTCATTACCTTGACTGATTGGCACTTCTGAAAAATTTCTTCCACGCTCAGCGTACATTCGTGGTCATCTGCCATTACTTGATTCAATTTCCGTGCATCCAGACAGAGTCTCATCGTTTCGTCTTTTTTTATGACTGGAATAATCGGGTTCACCCATGCACTGTTTGATCTCTGTATAATCCTGTGTTTCAACAGTTTTTCTATTTCCTCGTCTACCTTTTCTCGATACTTGATGGGTACGTCGTATGCGTGTGATGTGATAGGTTCATCTGTCGTAATGATTAATTTATGATAGTACACGGAGATTCTCCCTGGACATTTACGGAATACCACTCGCCTTTTCCAAAGAATATCTCTTTGGATTTTTTTTTGTTCGGGTGACAGGTCAGACCCCTTATCCACTATTTCTTTTACCTCTTCTTGAGTAATTTCTTCATTCTCGATCTCCCTTCCGGGGTTTTGGATACGCACATTTTGCTGAATCTCCTTTCCTCTTTCAGATACCTGTCTGTCGGAAGTTTGTTCCTCCGTGTATTCTAAGCGTGACCTCCCTTTGTTAAATTCCAGTTTTGTGGGTACTGTGTCGACTGACTCGTATCTGACTCGAAGCGTCATGTTTCCTATATCAATCAGGCTTCTTAACGGGAGAAGTGTGTCCATTCCTAACAGTACATCTCTTACGAGGCCAGGTACCACAAGATATTTTACATATGTTTCGATACTTCCTATCTCTGTGGTTGCTATTATTTGTTTCTTTACATGGCATGGTTTGCCACGAATTGCTCCTTTAACCGAAACTCCAGTTACTGGCAAGATTGCGCAGTTTTTCCCAATGTTTTTGTTTTCCCCATAGAACTCCTCGGATATAGCAGTGACCCTCGAGCCACAGTCTACCAATGCTGTTACCAGTATGCCCTCGATTTTTGCATAAATCTCAGGGCATTCCACTGAGGGCATAGTTTCTCCATTGATTTCTTCAGTTGTGAGAAACTCCCTGGTGTCCGTAAAGATGGTGTTGATGGGCATGCTATCTCCCCCTTCTCTGACTTCCGTCTCTCCCTGCGGTACATTTTCTCGACATGTCTTCTTGTTTAATTTCTTTTTTGCACGACGGCTCATTTATATTTTCGTTGCACCTCGTGTACTTTCTTTTGGTGAATTCCAGTAATCATTTACGGGTGCAACGATTCCTCGTTTCCCGCAGACGAAGTTGATGGAGTGGGCTCGTTCTCAATCGTCGTTAGTGCTTGGATTTGTAGTTTTTTTTATTCTTGGTTCATTCTTTCCCCATGTTTGTATGCCAAATGGTTTTGTTCGTTGTTTCTAGGGCCTGAACCCCATGTTTTCTCCTGTGTATTTCGACCCTTAGAATCAGACCCATTTTCAGGAACTTTGTAGGGTCTTTCTTCCGGTCGATTCGGATTTTTGTTTAACGTAGAATCTTCCGTTCTTTTTGAGTTAACAAGGCCGCCCCGGTCAATTTTCTCGAGGAATTCGATGATTTTCTCGGGCGTCTCGAATTCTCGTCCTACGATAGTTGCCTGTATTTCTTCCGAAAAATGTTGGGCTAATGCTCCCACAATGTCTTTGTCGGTCGGTGGAGGGATTAAATCTCTCGCGATCCCAAAGAGTCGGATAGCATAGTCGACCTTTGGGAATTTGCCATCGTTTGGATAGAATCCAAATTCGAGGTTCCTCCTGACCTTCCTCTGTACATCCTTGCTCCAGAACCGTTGTGTAAATTTTTCATTGAGATCCTCAAGCGTGTGTACCTGATCCTCTATCAGGGCCCACCATTCTTTAGCTGTTTTTTCAAAGCTTTGGACTAGCAAATATCTTAACTCTTCAGTTGTTGGTTTTGTGACGGCACAATATTGTTGAAATTCTCTCAAAAATTTCATTGGCCTTGCCCGCCCAGATCCATCATATGTTGGGGGGTTTGACTTGATTTTATTCGAGAAATTGACAGCCGCTGATTCTGTCATTCTTGTCTCTTCAACCCTGCGGCTTTCCGTTGCGTCAATATCCTGGTGATGGATTCTTGTGCTTTCTTTTCTGAGCGTATGCACTTCTCCTTGAGCTTCTAATTCCTGAATTCGCTTTTCCATGCTTGCCTGGATGAGCCTTTGTTGAGCAGCGGATACTTCACATACCGCGATCCTTGAGACCGTCTCTTGAAGTTCACGGCTTATTTCTTTGATTGTTCCCGTCATTTTGTGCACCTCATTTGCAATGTGCGTTTGTATTGTCATCATGTTATCCACAAAGGTGTGCTCGAGACCATGGATTCTTCTTTCTACTTGGGTGGTTAATGTTTTTTCAACTTTTTCAATAGTTTTATTGGTCTCGCTTCTTCCAATTTTGAATTCCTGTGTTATCTCAGAGAGTCTCAAGTTCATCCCGGTCCCCTGTCTCTCAACGGCTTGAATTTTCATTTTTAGGTCCAAAACCGTCTCGAAAATGCTGGACAACTTATCGTCCATATCATCGCTTCACTTCATTGGGTTACGGCGATTTAGTTTTTCAATTTCTTCGCCAAAATTTCCCCGGGATTCGTTGAATATTCACCGTGTCCCTCGTGGAGGAATAGTTATATCGATAGTTTCTATTTCTCCAGTCGTCGTTTGATCCTCAACTCCCGAATCGCTTTTGGTGTTTTCTGTGGAATCGGCCATTTTTTTCTTGTTTTTATTATTATTATTTTAAACCTGCCCCACGTCGGGCGCCATTTGTAATAATACAACTCCTTGACAGTGTCGCCAAGAGCTCACATTACGCGTGAATTCTTACCTCGATGAGTCAAGGCAGGTCAAAGAATGAATAAGAAACAAGATTTTTATTTTATTTCTTTATTTCCGTTTAATTTGAGTCATATAATCTCCCTTTTTTTTCTTTGTGTTGTGGTTCCTTGTTGTGTGCGGGGTCTTGGTAGGGACAAAATTTTTATCGCTATTATCCCTTTTTAAGGATACTGGACTGTAGCTGCATCAGCGTACTGTGCTGCCAGAGCCAGTGTTAGGATTTTATGTTTTCTTTGGACTGTAGAGGCTGCAGCGCACCGAACCTCCAGAGCTAAAAAAAGAGAAAAATTATACTTAGGTAGGATGGGTAGGATCCGAACAGTAGCGACTACAGCATGCTGAGCGGCCAGTGTCGGATCTTGAGGTCTGTTTTTAGGTGAGGTGCCGGGTATCCAGATCGTTTCTCAAGCTAGCTGTTAATCGAGTGTCGTTCTGTGGTCAAGATCTAGCTTTTATACCCCGTACTGAGGGTCTTCTATCGTCCCAGAATCCCTTGGGTCGTCGCTCTATCGCTTGTGACGTCATGGCTCGGTGATTGGTTGATCGTGATCATGGAACTATCACGCGCGATTCACGTGATTCCCGCGGTGGTGGTGTCCATTGGCGCCTAAAGGGCTCCTTCTCTTGTTACCGCGATGAACGGCGGGTATGCTTCATTGAGGCATGTGGGTAGCGCGTTTTTAGCTTCATCCTTTCTCTTTCTTTTTTTTTGTTTGTTTTTATATAGCGATATCGTTACAATATATAATGCTCTATATACGTAGATATGCTGCATATATGTAGATAAGGCTATATTTAAAGGAATTAAATGTCAAAGGACCACCCCAGTATTAATTGAGACCTGAAATAACGACCACTCTAATATACATTTTATAAATACATATTGTAACGTAATCGTGATTTCGAGGCAGTGATTTATTTGACGAATTTAATTTTTCTCAGACTTTACCACGAAATTCGGAATTAAATTTCTCTCTCTCTCTCTGCGGAAGGCACAAGAGAGAGTTCTTTTATCTGGGCACGACGCCCTGGGAGATTTCGAGAGCCTTTTGAATCCGCGTGCACGTGTGTGTGTGTGTGAGCGAGTATTTCAGAATGTGCGTGGATGAGTCACGCGAGGAAGGAGTGAATCTAAGAAATTCTTCGTTTTATTTTTGAGATCCCTCAGAGCGTACCTTCAGAGGGCACACGTGAGTGTACCTTGAAAGTTAGACCCTTCATCATCGGGACTCAACGTGGTGAGAGGGGGCCAGCCCTACACAACGCTCGTGAAGCGAGACGTTAACAAGAGAATTTAACTGAAGGGCGGAAAACTCGAGAAGCGAGGGAATTATTAATTTCGGTGCTCGTGAAGCGAGCTTGGAAAGAAAAATTGGATGTATTTTTAGGATCGGCTATGCCGTGATGGAAATGCAATTTTACTGTATTAAGGACTCGACTGGATTTCGGAGGGTCTGTGGACTGGAGAGAATGATTTTAAAGGGAAAAGCGTGAATATCTCGTGGTTTGAACGAAGATCTTCGTGTGTAAATGTAATATGAGCTGAGTGTGTGTGCGTGACGTGTTTGTATCTATTCTAATTCTGCCACGGGATATAATCCCGGATTAAATGTGCGAGAAAGACAGAAGGTCTTTCTCCAAATTTAGTTTCGAAAAGAAATTCGCGATTATGCTTGATTTGAAATAACTTTTCGTATCCTGATAATCTTTCTCAAAACGGCGTCCTGGCGACACGATCGCAGCCGATGCTTTTGATTAATTTTTTTAAAGAAAAGGAGTTTATTTACCACGAGCACGAAGTGCGCCGTGGCAGAGCTTAACACTCAATTTATAAAAATGAATTTGATGTTCACTTGGAAATTCGCAGCTACGCTGACCTCCCTGCCCGTGCTCCACGTGCTGTGTGAGTTGAATTTATTCAATGAGATAAATTGTTAAATTTTGCAAGTGTAGTTAATTGATGAAATGAAAAAGCACGGAGCTGACGAACTCTCCTCTTTCTAAGCTCCAACTTCCCAGCGCGATGTGGGGGCTTCGCTTAGAAAAAGGTCCCTGAATAAATGATCGCAATAAAGAACGCAGTTAATCGCAAGTAAACGCAAAAGATCGCTTGAACGCAATAAATCGCCGTAGATAGCCTGTAAGGCCTTTTTACACGAAGAATCGAGCAGAGCTCGAAACGTGACTCAAACTTTGTTGGTTTGAAAGTAGAGTCCCCGAGCCGCTTTTGCAGCTGCTTTTATATGATGGTGGAACTGCGAGAGTGGGAATTCCCTTTCTCCAAATTTTGTCACGAGATCTTTCGCGGACCACGTAGTCCCTCGATGATCGAAGAGGCAGTTCCACTTGTCCATATCCGGGGTGTGACGAAGGACGAGCTCTTAGGGCAGGAGTGTGAGTTGCGTCGGGGGGGCGTGAAGACAATTTGATGGCGGCCCCATGGTCTGTGCCCACCGATTCCCCACCTCCTTCGTGCCTCTGGTCTCCTGATACCAGCTCTGGGCACGTGCCGTTACAATATATATAAATAATTAAGAAAATTTGAATCTAGAATGACCACTCTAATATAAATTCAGACCCGACATAACGACCACCCTAATGTATATCTTAATAAATATGTATATAATTATTCAAAGCATCAAATCTCGAATAACCAGCCAAATGTGAGTTGATACCTGAAATAACGACCACCCTAATATACATCGTATACATATAAAAAAAAATACTCGCACACACACACATACACTCTTTTATATATAGAGAGAGAATATATATTTAAAGCATCAAATCTTGAATGACCACCTAAATGTCAGTTGATACCTGAAATAACGACCACCCTAATATACATCGTAAATAGAAAAAAATACGCGACACACTCGCACATACACATATATACTCGTTTTTATAAATAGAGATAGAATATACATGCAAGCCTGTGTATGAGCCCGAGACTACGGTTGGCGGGGTGGGGGACGCCATGTTCTCGCACACACTCATATTTTCCCACACTAATGCACGGCCTCTCTGTAAAAGTCGTATTACACCGCTTATACATGGGCTAGTATATCTATAGCGACGTGATCGGTGAAAGGTTGACCAACTTTTCCGATGCTGAATATTCGGATCAATTCGCCCAATATCATATCTCAGTATCGCGTTGGCGGAAAAAAATGACAATGGTATCAACTGAAAGATAAAATTATTTCTCGATCAATAAAGCTCATAGATCTTAAAAAGATGGTCGCGTTTTTTAGTAATATCGGATTGAAATTCAAATCGGGTTCGGTGGGAGGCATATTCGCGTATATAAAAGTGCACGGCAATCTCGACTGAGACTCTCAGTTTCTTTAATACTTGGCGTTGAGTCACTGAGGCGACTCTTGATATACGTACATAAACTTCATAATGACCACCCTAATGTATATCGTAGATGAATACATATATAAATACAATATATAAATATGACTCTGGCCGCGAAAGCCTTAAAACTATAAATATAACCATTATTCGAATTTCGAATAATGACCACCCTAGTCTATATCATACTGTATAAAGCTATATATTCATATATGCGCTATATCAATATATAGATATGCTATATATATATGTATAGATAATGCTGTATGTAATGCGATATTATATTCATAAATATGCTTTATAAATATATAGATAATCTATATATAATGCTGTATATTCATAGATAATGCTATTTTACAATAAAAATTATTTTATTATTAATTTTTAAATAAAAATTCTACCACATACAAGCCCCTCTCTATATGAAATCGTATTACACCGCTTATACACGGGCTTGTATACCTATAGAGACGTAACCGGTTGGAGAATTTTTCTGATGATAAATATTCGGAATAATTCGCCCAATATTATGATATCTCAGCATCGCGTAGGCGGAAAAAAAATGATGGTATCAATGGAAGCTAATTTTTTTTTAAGAAAAGTATATTCGTAAAATGTTAAAAAAGTTGTCTCGTTTTTTAGTAATATCGAATTGAAGTGTAAAAGCGGCGTGGATTGAGGCATATTCGCGTATCTAAGAGTGCGCGGCATCTCGACTGAGACACTCAGTTTTTTTAATACTTGGCGTCGAGTCGCTGCCGCGACTCTTGATAACATACTTGATTAACCACGTTCCCAGGTAGCAATATTTTATTAAAAAGAAAAGTTTTGGAATTGTCATAGCCAAAAGATGACATTTTAAAGGCATGAAATTAACCGAATATTGTAGGCATCAAACGGATGCCTTTAAGATATCCGAGAAAGGTTAACAAAACGGCATCTTAAAGACACCAATAATTGATATCCTAAAGATATCGTTCTTATACGTTATATGGGACAGGCGAGCGATTCTTAACATATATCATATATGTTTAGAATTGAACTACTTTATGTAACCGTATTTTGGATAGCACACTTTAAAAATAATATTTATTATTCGTGTATACATTGATAGAGGAAACTCATGTATTTTCTTACATAAATTAAACAACGATCAATTATATGTATACGCACTTCAGTTTTCAAACCTTTCATATAAACAATACATTCTTATATCGGTTAACTTTTTAAAAATAAAGATTCAGTATTACGTTATGTGTCATGACACATAACATAACGTTACGTTATATACAATACGACAGATCGATATATCGCATGCACTTGGTTATTGCTGATCCACGTCCACGAAAAATACGTCTCCCAATTTTATAACTTATAGAAAAATATATATTATCATCATCCTTTGGATAAGTCTATAGTATAAAATAATAGAATCATCATAGAAAGCATTGTATTTTACATGTCCATACCATGTATTCTTGCACTTCATTCGCGAAAATCAATTTTATTGCAAACGTGGTCGACGACGCTATCGATGATCGTGACTGTGACGCTCTTGCGTCTCTTTGCCCCTGCATTTTGGCATTTTCGTTACTTCAAACAGTTGTCTAGAGGAGCACTCGCGAAAGTTATCAACTGGACATCCTTTCCACGCACATTTTCGTTGACGATTATTGGATAAATTTTCGATGTCATCGAAAATACATCTTCTGGATTCACCAAAATGATGACATTTTGGCAACGATTTAACTTGCTATTTTGATAACATTACAAAGTCATATTTTTGGTACCTAAAAATAACCTTCATATAATTGCCGTTTTGATGATACCCTCCGGACGTCTTAAAATAGCCAGCTATTCGATAAAGTGACATGATAACGTTTCGACAACTACTGGACTTGTCGTTATGTTAACCCTAAAAAGTTAACCTTCAGATAACCGTATAATTGATGTCAGTTAACAGTCGTAAAATAGTTTTCTTAGTTATAGTTATAAAATAGTTATAAAATAGTTATAGTTATAAAATAGTTGTCGTTATAAATATAGTTATAGTTATAGTTATAAAATAGTTTTAATAGTTATCTTTAAGTAATTTCCGTAAGGCAACCAAGAAAAGATATCTTTTCGATGCCAAATAGACATGTGTGCTACCTGGGATTCTAGCTTGGGTAAAATTACGCGTAGTGGTTCGAAGTCCGGTTAGAAAGACGGTAGAATTTTTACAAATTTAAACTGGTTAGATTCCCGGTTAGATAACCGGTTAGAATCAGTGGTTAGACAAGTTATTAGGATGTAGCTAGCATTCGTGTGATGCGGCTTTTTAGAGAGGCTCATAACGTAGTGCGAAAGTATGAGTGTGTGCGAAAACATTTTATGATATACAGGGTGTCATTATTTTTCATGATATACAGGGTGGTCATTATTTCAGATTCGATTTTTTCAAATATTTATATATACACATATTATATTATATATATTAGGGTGGTGATTATTCGAGATTCGAATTTCGTTTATATTTATAAATGTATTACGATGTATATATTAGAGCGGCCGCTATTTCAGGTCTCAACTTATATTGAGGTGGTCATTTGAGATTCGATTTCTTCAAATATTTATATACGTTGTGACGTCGTATATTTGCGAGCATCACAAATGTCTCGATAACGCGCGTGGAACGACGTCGCTCCACGGCTGAGTCCCTTTCGAACGCAACCAACAGGGTCAATTTTTTAACTTGTCGCTAGTTACTAATTTATTTTTTATTTCCGAAAAATTCTTTTAAGTAAACGGTAGTTTCCGCCGTTACCGACACGACGCCAGCAACAAGGATACAGCCAAAGTCGAAGAAACCGAACGAGAAGGCACCGAGGCTAATGAGGGCAATATTCAACGCTCTCATCTCCAACATTATCAAGCCTCGCATCTCATACGTGAGCCTCTGTCTACATCATCGACGAGAGCCACACTCACACTAACATTATCCTTTGTTGTCGCTCTCTGCATCGTCGTCGGAAGAGCCCCTAATTCAACGTTGTCGCACGGCTTCGTGCCGTGAGCTCAACGTAAACGTTATTATTATTATCATATCAGCGTCACTCGTCCATAATTTGGGAGAGAAACGATCGTACTCTTGTTTCACGCTATCGATCTATCCACTGCCTCGAATCAATCGTGCGAATCGATTATTAGTTCGCGCTGAGATTCGACTCATACTAATCAAGGCTAATCAAGCAATCCGAGCTCACGAGGACGATTAAGAGACGCGGTAGCGTCGCGAGATAAGTACTGTGACGAGACTTTTCTTCAACCAATGGAAAAGCTGAATCTCGGCGTCACAAAACTGCTCACGAGATCGCTCGAGGTTTGGGCGCCAGTTGTTGCAATAAATTGCAGCAACAAATTTATATTTCCTCGAGCTTTCTCGCGAGCCAAGAAGCTGCTGACTAGCTGCGCTTTCTGATGGTAGAGGGGCACGGTCAGGGATCGTTGGAACGTTCAAATAATTTCCTCGTTTTACTCAATAACTCTTTAAGAAACACAATGTTCTTTTATTAAATTGTAATCAATCGTTCGACTCGAAGAAGGCGAGACGAAAACGTAAATCACAAATTTCAAATGCAAATTCCCTTTTTTACAAAATCCTTATTCTCTATTAACATGATCGCATTTCACACTTTTATACAATTTACTATTTTACATTCGCTTAATTTTCCCGTGATCTCGATTTCGCTGTTTTACGCGCTAACTAAATTCTGCTTCTACAATTTTCCCTTTCGGCGTTTATACTGTTCACACGAAATAAACGATAGCAAACGATAATTCCACCAGATAACAATAGATGACGTTAGATAACCACAATAAAGATAACAAACGAGAGCAAAATGAGACGTCGATAATATTTCCAGTAATTGGTCTCTCGGCCCTTTTCTAATTACTCGTTTCGGACTCTAAAATGGCCGACAACATAACGGCTTTTCTTCACAACGTGCTCTCGCCCAAAATGGCCGATCGTTCTCGTTACTACGATAGCTTTCCGTGGACCGAGAATCCTAAATAAATTATCCTAATTAACCTATGGACTCTCGATTTCGTACGAATAGAACTTGAATCGGCCCTCTCGGCGATTCTATTAATTTGAGAAGTAAACGGTAACTCGCGAATGATTTTACTCGCGGACAAGACTTGAAATTGGCCGCGCGCGTTAACTCTTCGTCGAGACAATGTCGCTTCGTTTTGCGACTCTTTTACCCTCGAAAATGCCTCTACTCGCGATCTTCCTCAATTCCACAACCAAAACGAGCAATACAACGTTCTTACGTTGAATTTGGCGCTCTCTCAGCGATGGTGCCAAGAGCGACAACGATGGATGATATTGGTGGCTCTCGTCGATGATGACGGTGTGGCTCACGTACGTGGGCTATGCTGCTCATGATATTGGTGGCGAGAGCATTGAATATTGCTCTCGCTGGCCCTTCTCGTTCTTGGTGAGAATGTTGCCCAGACGATGATGTTCTCGATGCTGGCGTCGTTGTGGTAACGGCGGGAACTACCGTTTTGCTCAAGAGAATTTTTCGGAAATACAAAAATAAATTAGTATCTAACGACAAGTTAACAATTTGGTCTTGATTGTATCGTTCGAGAGGGACTCGGCCTGGGAGCGAGGTTGTACCTCACGCGTTATAAAGCCCTTTGTGACGTTTGCCAAAGTACGACGTCACAGTGCATTTACCGGCAAAGTTCACGGACCTCGAGACGGGCCAAGTCTCTTATACGCGAAGGAACGTGAATTAGCCACGTATTTGAATTTTCGTTAATCATATCTTATGAATAATCGAATAATCGAGACGTTAACTAAGCACATTAAAAATATTTATTTATTCTCTTCCGAATGGGACCAATACCAAGTCTGTGGCTATTGGCATAACGATGATATCCGTTTTTATTTTTTTGTTTGTGGCCACATCTGCTTCGAGGCATTCTTCTTGTTGGACGCAGAATTTCTTGTTTGACAGACAATTTTGTCTGCTACACGCCACGTCATGTGATGGCTGTATTCGCTTGGACACTTCAGCGCTACGAATTCGCATGACGTCGATATAGTAGTGAGAATTTTCGCGACACGTGCCACGGCTAGATGACAGGGCATAAAAATCCGGGCCTCTTATCCGTGCCAGATGGAACAATGTCTCCCAAGGCTCTTATATACTTTTGTACTTTTGTAATTTAAAAATTTTTTAAAAAAGTTATCCGTTCAGTGATATATCTATCTAGTATGCTCATAGCTATGGGGCATTTCACGTCAAATTACGCGGTCATCGGCCTGACCCCCTCGAATTTTGATGTCCAGTGAATTGTGAGTTTTGTTTGTTCCAAAATATGACCTGAAATTTTTAGAAATATTATTTATTTCATTTTTTAGGGTTTGCCTGAGCTAAAAAATCATTAAATTGAGGGAAAATACAAAGAGAGGCCTTTTTTAAATAAATGAAATTTTTTTCACAGAAACTAGTGCCCAAAACAGATATTTTCGTCATAGTTCGATAATGAACCAAAAAAGGAATTCTTTTTTTTTTTATTGTAATTTTTTTATTGTGTTTGAATCATACGTTTCACTTCAGGTCGCCAAGGCTAATAAATTTTGTGAAAAATATTGTCGTTTCATTCTTAAAACAAAAAAAAATCAAGTTTCACTATAAAAATTTCACGAACAAATGTTCGTTGGTTATTCTCACGACAAGAGACAATCAAAATAAGAAATTATAAAAATAAATTAATTAAAATACAAAAAAATAGTAGTAATTTTTGGCCCATTATCAAACCATGACGAGAATATCTGTTTTGGGAAGTAGTTGCTGTGAAAAAATTGCATCAATTCCAAAAAGGCCCCTCTTGGTAGTTTTTTCTCAATTTCATGATTTTTTAGCTCGGGCAAACCCTATAAAATAAAATAAAAATTTCTAAAAATTTGAGGTCATATTATGGGCCAAACGAGATCCACAATTCACTAGACATCAAAATCCGAGGCGGCCAGGCCGATGACCGCGTGATTTGACGTGGAATTCCGCATACACACATAAATATAGCTCTACTTATCGACATTTATCGTGAAATTTTCGAAAAAATGCAATTTCTGCAATTTGTCACGTACAGCAATTTTCAAGTTCCCAGTATCTACGTTTTTCTTTGCTCTAGAGCCTAAAACTGAGAATTTTCGCAATCGAACAATGCAAATATCGGAAAATCCATTTCTGCATTACAGATGCCACCTGGTAATAAAATTGTAATTTGTTTTGCGCTATCGAAATTTTCTGAGTTTTAGGCCCTAGAATACTATTACCATATTGATATCCAAAAGATTTAGCCTATTCGGTTGAATAATTTTAGTGTTGCTGCAAGAGACGATAAATAAAAGACAAGACGAGAGAAAAAAATCAAGAGACGAGACAAGAGAACGATTCTCTCTTGTCTTGAAATCCAGAGACGAAACAAGAGGACGAATCTCTCTTCTCTTGCCTGAATCGAGACAATACGAGAAAGATTTCGCAAGAATGTCGAGAATCTCAACGTATTGGCAAGATAAAACCTGCAACTTACTGATCAAACCCACAAATAATAGAACAAACATTAAAATTGAAATTCATGCGAGACACAACAAAAATAAACTATTTATTTTTTAAAAAGTTTAGCTTACATACATTGTATCATATCATAATAATCTAAGGACAGATTTTGTTCAATAATAAACAAGATGAGAATCAGGTGACGTGTATCGTAGAATTATTGCATTTTAGCTTTTATCGTGGTCGACAATGACCCCTGGAAACTCGAATTTAACCCTTCGAGTGCACACCTCCGCCGCCAACCTATGATTGCATATTGGGTCAATCTGATCCAGGGCGTTTTTCAAATCGTTGTATTCCGGTGAATATGCATTTTTTGTATTTTTTTGTAGAAACGATTTTGTAGTAAATTATCCATATTTTATGACCCTAATTTTATTTTTCGACGAAAACTAAAATTTAATGCCAAAACATTCGTTCAAAGTGGGGCGTACGTTGATAAATACGTACTTACACGAAAAAATCAACTTTTTTTTATTTCGATAAAAAAACCGTTCGGGTTTTTTAAAGAGGAAGGTTTATAGATGCGAAAAAAATACAGTGTCGACTAACTTTCCAAGAAGTATATTTATTCGGCGGTTTGGATTTGAACATTTCATTCAAGAATTGAAGCAACGTCCTTTTTCGATGACTGTCCTCAGTATACTAACAGGATCTGAGAACGGGCTTGGGCGTCTACTTATAGAGTAGGAGTGGGAGAAAATTATCGCGTAAAAATTCGAGTGAATAGATCCCCGCGTTTTGCGATACAATCGGTAACAGCAAATGCTTGATTGGAGTACTGGAGGCAGGAATTGATAGCAAATCCCGAGCCATCCTGGGCAATCTTGGAAATGATTTATGATTTTGGCTCCACCCATCCAAAATATTGACTTTTAAATCAATTACATCCATGCGAAGATACTTATCGAGTTCAAGTTGCTATTCTATACAGTTTGTTTTTGCCGAACCCTATAACGCATTTATGGATTTGGTATCATCATCGTCGGAGTCATTCTCAGACTCGATCGGAAGACTTCGATCGGTTTCATTGATTCTTTCGGAAAATATTTTGTTGCAAAAATACGTTTGAATTCATCGTAGGATTTTTTTTTAAATCTTTGCTCCAAGGAGTTTTATAGAACGTTACCAACTTTTTACGAGGATCTAGTATAAGAACTGCGAGCTAGCTACGCTACAAAAAATATACATGGCATTCTACAAACTTGAAGCTCAGGAAGAGGCATACTTAGACTTGGTGTATTATATTTTATTCGTTTTCGTAATAAAAATTCAAGACAAAACGAAATACATTGTTCCGTATTTCAAAATGTATTAAATTTTGTTCCATCAAATCAAGATAACACGAGACAAGACAAGAAGGAGAAAGACGAAAAAATTTGAGACGAGAGACAATATTTCTCTTGCCGATCGACACAAGACAGTACGATCTCTTGTCTTGAAATATTCGAGACAAGACAAGAGGAGAACGATTCTTGTCTCGTCTTGTCTTGCGGCAACACTAAATAATTCCGAAATAGCATTTGTTCAAAAATTCGAGGCTGCTACGATGGTAAAACAGGTCTTCCACATCCACTTAACAAACAATTGGAAAAGCATGCATGTTATCCGCGAGTGCAAATTACTGCATATTTATATGATTCTATTGTGATTAAAATTTAGATTTATTATGTGAGTAGTGATATTAGGCCGGTTCTGTCCCAAGATCCCTACCCCGACATTTACCGACCTTTTTCAAGCGAGACTCGAGCCACTTAGCTGAGACTCGAAGCACTTAGCCGAGAAACAAACCGCGTCGTGAGTCATGGGCGGCTTGCGGATGTTGGGTGGCGGGCGGTGGGTGGCGGGCGATGGGTGGTGGGTGGAGGGTGGCAGGTGAGTGGTGGGCGGCAGGGGGGGGGATTTAAGATTTTATTCGTTAGCATGTGTTGCGTGTATGTGCGTGCATGTGCGTGTTTTTCCGGGTGGGGGGGTCTCGGGATTTTCGATTAGATGCCTATGATTTTTTGAAGAAAGCGTTAGATGACGGCGTCATCGATAGCGTTGACCCGCACCCGCTCTTTCTCTCTCTCTCTCTCTCTCTCTCTCTCGCTCGCTCTTTCTCTCTCTCTCTCTCGCTCGCTCTCTCTCTCTCTCTCTCTCTCTCTCTCTCTCTCTCTCTCTCTCTTTCTCTCTCTCTTGCACGCGATCTCTCTCTCGCACGCGCGCTCTCTATCTCGCTTTCGCTCGCTCGCGCTCTCACGCGCAGAGTGTCGAGTGTCAAAGTTATGATGTATACAAATGTATACAAACAAGGTCCAACGTTTTTCGTCGCGACGCATGCGGATATTATCAACGAATAGCTGCATAGACGATTATCGGTTAACAATTTTCAAAATATATTTTTGTGAAGTGACGGAATATACTCGTCAAGTATTGAGTGTATGGTCCGTCTCACCCTTACTCTCTTTCACTCTTCCTGTTTCTCTCTCTCTCTCTCTCATTTGCGCTCTGGATCTTATGCATCCCTATGTTTTGAACCATGAGATTGTAAGGGCGAGAGGTTGGGGTCTATTGACGTTCTCGTTTTTTTTTCATTCCGAGTTGATCACGCATTCCGTTAACTTCTCTGTTTTTTTCATTCATACATTTTTTTCGTCTGCAACGTTACGATAACAAAATGGACGCGGAAAAATGTAAAAGAATTTTAGCGCCGCCGCCAAAATTCTTTTACACTTTTCGACGACGATACTTTTACACTTTTCATTCTTAAAACAAAAAAAAATCAAGTTTCACTATAAAAATTTCACGAACAAATGTTCGTTGGTTATTCTCACGACAAGAGACAATCAAAATAAGAAATTATAAAAATAAATTAATTAAAATACAAAAAAATAGTAGTAATTTTTGGCCCATTATCAAACCATGACGAGAATATCTGTTTTGGGAAGTAGTTGCTGTGAAAAAATTGCATCAATTCCAAAAAGGCCCCTCTTTGTAGTTTTTTCTCAATTTCATGATTTTTTAGCTCGGGCAAACCCTATAAAATAAAATAAAAATTTCTAAAAATTTGAGGTCATATTATGGGCCAAACGAGATCCACAATTCACTAGACATCAAAATCCGAGGCGGCCAGGCCGATGACCGCGTGATTTGACGTGGAATTCCGCATACACACATAAATATAGCTCTACTTATCGACATTTATCGTGAAATTTTCGAAAAAATGCAATTTCTGCAATTTGTCACGTACAGCAATTTTCAAGTTCCCAGTATCTACGTTTTTCTTTGCTCTAGAGCCTAAAACTGAGAATTTTCGCAATCGAACAATGCAAATATCGGAAAATCCATTTCTGCATTACAGATGCCACCTGGTAATAAAATTGTAATTTGTTTTGCGCTATCGAAATTTTCTGAGTTTTAGGCCCTAGAATACTATTACCATATTGATATCCAAAAGATTTAGCCTATTCGGTTGAATAATTTTAGTGTTGCTGCAAGAGACGATAAATAAAAGACAAGACGAGAGAAAAAAATCAAGAGACGAGACAAGAGAACGATTCTCTCTTGTCTTGAAATCCAGAGACGAAACAAGAGGACGAATCTCTCTTCTCTTGCCTGAATCGAGACAATACGAGAAAGATTTCGCAAGAATGTCGAGAATCTCAACGTATTGGCAAGATAAAACCTGCAACTTACTGATCAAACCCACAAATAATAGAACAAACATTAAAATTGAAATTCATGCGAGACACAACAAAAATAAACTATTTATTTTTTAAAAAGTTTAGCTTACATACATTGTATCATATCATAATAATCTAAGGACAGATTTTGTTCAATAATAAACAAGATGAGAATCAGGTGACGTGTATCGTAGAATTATTGCATTTTAGCTTTTATCGTGGTCGACAATGACCCCTGGAAACTCGAATTTAACCCTTCGAGTGCACACCTCCGCCGCCAACCTATGATTGCATATTGGGTCAATCTGATCCAGGGCGTTTTTCAAATCGTTGTATTCCGGTGAATATGCATTTTTTGTATTTTTTTGTAGAAACGATTTTGTAGTAAATTATCCATATTTTATGACCCTAATTTTATTTTTCGACGAAAACTAAAATTTAATGCCAAAACATTCGTTCAAAGTGGGGCGTACGTTGATAAATACGTACTTACACGAAAAAATCAACTTTTTTTTATTTCGATAAAAAAACCGTTCGGGTTTTTTAAAGAGGAAGGTTTATAGATGCGAAAAAAATACAGTGTCGACTAACTTTCCAAGAAGTATATTTATTCGGCGGTTTGGATTTGAACATTTCATTCAAGAATTGAAGCAACGTCCTTTTTCGATGACTGTCCTCAGTATACTAACAGGATCTGAGAACGGGCTTGGGCGTCTACTTATAGAGTAGGAGTGGGAGAAAATTATCGCGTAAAAATTCGAGTGAATAGATCCCCGCGTTTTGCGATACAATCGGTAACAGCAAATGCTTGATTGGAGTACTGGAGGCAGGAATTGATAGCAAATCCCGAGCCATCCTGGGCAATCTTGGAAATGATTTATGATTTTGGCTCCACCCATCCAAAATATTGACTTTTAAATCAATTACATCCATGCGAAGATACTTATCGAGTTCAAGTTGCTATTCTATACAGTTTGTTTTTGCCGAACCCTATAACGCATTTATGGATTTGGTATCATCATCGTCGGAGTCATTCTCAGACTCGATCGGAAGACTTCGATCGGTTTCATTGATTCTTTCGGAAAATATTTTGTTGCAAAAATACGTTTGAATTCATCGTAGGATTTTTTTTTAAATCTTTGCTCCAAGGAGTTTTATAGAACGTTACCAACTTTTTACGAGGATCTAGTATAAGAACTGCGAGCTAGCTACGCTACAAAAAATATACATGGCATTCTACAAACTTGAAGCTCAGGAAGAGGCATACTTAGACTTGGTGTATTATATTTTATTCGTTTTCGTAATAAAAATTCAAGACAAAACGAAATACATTGTTCCGTATTTCAAAATGTATTAAATTTTGTTCCATCAAATCAAGATAACACGAGACAAGACAAGAAGGAGAAAGACGAAAAAATTTGAGACGAGAGACAATATTTCTCTTGCCGATCGACACAAGACAGTACGATCTCTTGTCTTGAAATATTCGAGACAAGACAAGAGGAGAACGATTCTTGTCTCGTCTTGTCTTGCGGCAACACTAAATAATTCCGAAATAGCATTTGTTCAAAAATTCGAGGCTGCTACGATGGTAAAACAGGTCTTCCACATCCACTTAACAAACAATTGGAAAAGCATGCATGTTATCCGCGAGTGCAAATTACTGCATATTTATATGATTCTATTGTGATTAAAATTTAGATTTATTATGTGAGTAGTGATATTAGGCCGGTTCTGTCCCAAGATCCCTACCCCGACATTTACCGACCTTTTTCAAGCGAGACTCGAGCCACTTAGCTGAGACTCGAAGCACTTAGCCGAGAAACAAACCGCGTCGTGAGTCATGGGCGGCTTGCGGATGTTGGGTGGCGGGCGGTGGGTGGCGGGCGATGGGTGGTGGGTGGAGGGTGGCAGGT